>JARHVA010007010.1:452500-730000 GCA_037957365.1 Torreya grandis
ACATAGTGAGGAAAGAGGGCATGACACTCCTAAGATAGTGGAGTCATGACATACCCTCATGTGTCATGATCAATCAAGCCTAAGGTAGTGAAGAAGCAAACAGAAGCAAAGAAAGGGCCCAGGAGGAAACAAAATGGTGAAGTTCTACAATGTGTCCCTAAAGTAACACAGGGGTTGGGTAACAATAATATAATACTTTTAGAGGAAATGAAATATATCCATGTGTCAAATAGATATGATAAAGTACTCATAGTAAAAGAAAAGAAAACCACCTAGAAACAGGGATTGCAAAAGGAGTGATATTTCACCAGGGAAATTCTAAATATGAAAATAGAAGAAATCAAAGTAATGAAGGAGAATTGAAGGCATTAATAGACATTAATTATCCAACTAAATGCATTTAAATTAGTAGATGTAAAGAATCCAATGTAAATATATTCAATCAACAAGGTTGATTATGATTACATTATAATCTAACTAGAAGCTACTAGCAAAAATTCAAGATTTTTTATAGCCAAGTAATTCCATAATTGAAGAGAATTAGAGATATTAAGTTTATAACAATGGATTATTCTTCAAGTCTTTTGCCTCCCCCATTTGGGTATTCCATTACATGACTAAAGTAGTATAAATATACAAGGTTTGATGAGGTTGCCTTTATCTATGAATTCAAGCATTATTTTTCTATATAGGAGGAAGTTAAAGCAATAGAACCATGTGGTCCTAAGGATCAATTTTAAGATTTCATATGAAGATACAAAGAAGACCTAATGGAAATAAAATAAGTGGGCCTACATAATGCTATGGTAAATCAAGAGGTAATGCCCTACACTGACCTATTATTTTATTTATTTAAAAATGACCAATTTTATGGAAAAATCCTAAATTAATGGGCCTACCTTTGATAAATACTATAGGGTCCCCTCCCTAAAATGTCCTATAATCAAGACCTAGTTAATTCATGAATATATTCAAAAAATGCAACTAGTAAGTTGTATACTTGTGCAGGTGACCCTACTACCTTAAAAATCAAGGGACTTATTTATGCTATCCGCACTACCATTTTAGGTCTATAATTAGGATTTCTATGGATTTGTTAAACTAAATCTATAGTTTCCCTAGTATAACCTATGTTAATGAGGTTTGGATTCAACTTTTGGACACCATCCTCACACTAAGATCATAGTTATTAATGAGATCATTAATTCCAATTTGATCAATCAAGTCCTCAATTAAGCAAACAAACTAGATGACAACTTCTACATGATGTCATATCTTGTAGATGACATAATAAGGATTATTCACTTAGATTTTATGGAACCTTGGGAGCCATCAATTTAGTATCCCAAGATCTAAATTTGTGATGAATTTAATGTTCTTCATATAAACAAATTCAATAAAAATATGAATTGACTAACATATACTTTCTACTTAATGGTATACCAAGCCATTTATGGCAAGGATATACCTATATTGTCTATCAAATACAAAGAACCATTGAAAATATTGGTGACTATTGGCTTTATCCATACTACATAGTCATCATAATAGAGGGAACTAGGGCTCCTCCTATGTATCTACCTCAATTGGTCCTAGAAAAGGTGGTAAAGGAAGAATTTATAGATCATCCAGCTAATTCTATAGATGTTACACTAAGAAGTTCTAAACAAGGAGCTGCCCACCACCTCCAATCAACATTGGTAGAAAATAATACACCATATGGGAGCATTTTCATCCGATGGGCAAAATAAGAACACACTATTATTTCAAGTGGAAACTTACAAGCAATGGGATGTAAGAAAAATGGTTAGGAAACACCTCAGTATAGTTAGGGGAAGGGTGAAAATTAACTATGACCTCATATCATATATATGTGATGAAGTATTCATGAATGCTTTGAATGATACAAAGGTCCACATAAGAATGAATAAAGTAAATATGTTGATGGTGTTATCTAAGCACATACAATATCATCTAGAGACCATTGAGGATAATGCTAGGAGAATTGAGGAAAAGCATTTGGTTTCAAAACCTCCTCAAGGATCCTTCCCATAGGCTAAAGCACAAGGATAAGAATACAATGATCAAGATAATCACCTATGGAAAGTGGATAGGAAATCAACCACGTGCTTCCTCAACATTTGATCCTAGTGGTTATTATTGTAGCATAGAATTTCACCTTATAAGAGGGTTATTAAAGCTCTCTCACTCTAGATACACTATTGGAGGAACCTCAGGATGTGGGTATCCTATAATGAGATTGAACATCTAGAGAAGGCCGACTTCCTCTTAGTAGATCACTTAAGCTATTAATTTTTTTGGAAAATCATAAACAAGGTGATGTAAAAAACTTAAAGACACTCTAATTTGCATGAGAACTGACACCAAGGAATCTCAAAGACAACCCTCATTGAAACAACCTCTAAAACATGCCATTTTTGCATTAATATTTTAAAGACTAGGCCCACTAGGTAAGAGATGAAGTATGACAGAGTATAAAACTTGCACAGTACCTTCACTAATAACTAAAACACAAGTTTCATACCCATAACAATGGTTGAAAACCTATAAAAAGGAAAGAAAGATGGATAATTACCAAGGAAAGACACCCTTCCATAAAGAAATCATGCACAAATTGACTAAATCACTAGTTGTAAGTAAAGAGGTAGTTAAACTAAGTTATTTTTTTGATTCAAGAGTCCATTATTTTAAAAATGGGTAGGGTTACACCATCCCAAAATGAGGAGCATTATTATAATGAAGAGAACAAGTCTATTAAATAAAAGAAAGAGGAGAAGAGAGGAGCAAGAATCTCTCAAAATTCAATAAATATTACTCAACCACCTTTCCAAATGCTTTAAAAAATTTAGATTAAATAATCATCAATATTATCTTATCTAGTTAACCTCCAAATTCCAAAAGGGTCTTCAATCCTTCTCATTAGCCTAAAAAGGCACTAAAAGACAATTATTTTTGAGAATGATGATGCCACACTCCACTATCTTTGAAAAAAATCATCAAAGCTATATAAGCCTCAATGAATGATCCAACTTGATCTTTAACTCCAAAAGACTCTACCACTTGCACTTATACACCTCACCTTTCTTGGATTGTGTTTTCAACTTGACATAATGGTTAGTTGTATTGGCATTTGATGTTTGACTAACCTTTAGGGTTAGTTCATATGCTTAGAAGACCATAAGGTAACTTTGAGTATATTTTAACTTTAAAAAAAGACTTTTTTGATCCTACACCTATAAATGGAACACCATGGAACCTAAAATTATCCCTTTGAGCTTACATCTTGACCATTAGAGACCCCTTAAGAGCCTAGGTCACCATGAGAGTCTTCATCCTTAAGCTTGCCAATAACCCTATAATATTGATTATGACATTATAAGGTATTTTACATGCCATATGATTATTTATTGACCATTTATGGTCTTTAAATAGATCTGGTTCTTCATGAATCCATTAATGGAGGTCAACTATGTTGAAAAGCTTCAAAACATGTAATTTTAGCTATTTTGGGCCTCAAGACAACCCACACGTGCCATATTTATTTTCCAAATGGGTCAAAAAAATTATTATGTTATTTTATTAATTTTTTTAGGACCATTAGAGGTAAATTTTAAATGTTTCAAGAGGTTTTGGGCAAAACTGGTCTTTTGAGAGGGTTAGGCAAGCTAAAACCTACAAATAGATTTGATGATGGTTCTCAAATTTTGAGGGTTAAATATGAAAAATGAGATAGGTTTATTTAATAAAATTAGTGCATAAAATAACCTAAAAATTTAAGGTCCTACATATTTCCCACATGTGATAAACATTCAAAACAATTTGTCTTCTTGGGTGGCAAAAATGCGATTTGAAGGTTTGAGAGTGGGAAAGCTTCTTAATGATTGTTCATAAAAATAGGGGTCTTAATGGATTTATAAATTAATATAATTTTAATATAAAAACATAAATAAACATTAAATAACTCTTTATCCCCCCATGAAACCTTTTTGACATGTGCAAAGCAAGTGAAACTTGACCTTCGAGCTCTAAGACTGCACTTGGCTGAAAGAGTGAGAAAGAGTCTAAAAACCAAACTTCGGATTAAAATGGATTTTAGGATATAATTGGATGATTTTAAAATTTAATTTATGTTATAAATTGATGAAAAATTCTTTGGAACACCTGGAAAAGATCGAAACTTGATTAGTCACTTGTTAATCTATCACTAGCCTTCTTAAGGCATGCATTGGCTTTGGGGTCTCTCTACATGTTTGAGGTCTTACATGGCCTATTTTACTAATAACGAATCTTTGGGTGGTGTATAAAATTATTTTGGGACCATATTGAGCCTCCTTTTCCATCAACTTCTCATTATAGTTGGGAAGATTTTGGCATTTCTAGCCCTATGGGTTCTCATGGTGTTCTTGGCTAGTTCAAGCCCTTTAAGAGTCTCTTGGCCTAGTTGACCTATGTGATCATAATTATTAGGTTCTCCTTAAAAATAATGACCATTTTTTATCCCATTAATTTCCCATTTTAGCCCTGTAATTCTCACTTTAAGACTCCATTAGTGGAGATATGAGAGCTATATTTTTTCCTTTGATAACCCTCCTCTACCATTATTTGGACCATCATAGAATTTTATAAGTATTATTGGCCACTTAAAACCTATTATATGATTAATACAAATTATAAATACATAATATCATGTTAAAAAACTAAAACCATGCATCAATAACTAAAACTTTCCACAACACTCCTTGGCCTAGAGGGAGGAAAATGGGCTAAAAGAGTGAAAAATGGTGGTTTATTGGTCAAATTGGTTTCTTAAAGGATATAACACCTTTAATTTATATTTATAAGATATTTATAATCATTATTTTCATCCAAAAAATACATTTTATTCTTGAGCTCCATACTAGCTCTCTCATGCTTGTGAGAAACAAGAAAACTAAGAAGTGAGAAAAGGTCATATCTTGAGATATATGGGGTCTCAAGACCTCATTCATTTTTCATTAGAAAATTTAATAAATAATAAAAAATTTAAAATCATTTATTTCATCATTAAATAAATTAATTCCTCCAAAAATAGTAATTTATGCCTAATGCACACCCTAGTTCCATGTTCTCCTCAACAAACATGCATAAGACTGTGTAAAAATAGTGTATACTTCCATTCATTATTTGAATATATATATATATATATATATATATATATATATATATATATTTGTATATATGTATATGTGTGTGTATATATATATATATATATATGTATATATATATGTATATATATATATATATATGTATATATATATATTTATATATATATATATGTATATATATATATATATATGTATATATATATATATATATATGTATATATATATATATATATATATGTATATATATATATATATATATATATATATGTATATATATAACCACTAATGATAAACAACTTTACCAAATTTAAGAAATTGATTGTACCTCTAGATGCCCCAAAACACATTTTTCTACTTTCAAGCACACTCAGAAATTGTGAATTGCGAGACATAGGGAGAAATAAAAAGGTGTATCTTGATATTCATGAGGTATCAATAAATTTTTTTTTAATAATTTTTAATTACCTATATAAATTTTCCAAGAATTATATTTGACCATTCAACCCTTTAAGTGCCTCAAAAATGCCTTTTCTGATTGTCTACATTTGCATGTCAAAACCCTGAATTTGGCCAACTTGCACTTTTCCAATTTTTGATTCTAAAATTTGATGGAGGAAGGTTTATAAAGGTAAAATAATCCTCATAATATCTCACACCACATTTTTTTTTGTATCAAAAATCTCAAAAATGTGAAATTTATCTCAAAACTAAGCTTTGAGGGTTTAAGAAGGGTTTAAAATTGATTTTGGATTTGATGATAGTTATTGAGTTCTAGAAATGAAATAAGGAAAATGAGAGATGTTTATGGATATAACCCATTAAAAAAACTATAATCCAAATTTATATTTCTAAATCTCAAGGAAATTACTATTGTCACCCCCCTCTCTTCTAGCACTCTAGGCCTCTCTTAGCTCTCTAGGCCTATAAAACTAAAAATTGGTTTTTTAACCTTTAAATGTATGAAAAATCTTTGGAAATGTATTATTAATATTTTTTAAGATACCATTATGTCACATTAAAATTTTTATACATTTAAAATTTGTGATCATATGCAAACCTTGAAATAACTATGGTGCCAAGCTTGAGAAAATGCATGGTTTAGGGGGCAAAACACAAAATTTCCTCTTTAAGGGCCTAGTAGAGACTCCAATATAATTATTTCATGATATTCATCATGATTAAACATCAAAAAAAAATTCTATCCTCCCCATTATGTTTCTCACTTTAATAAGATACTGGATCATCACAACACCCTCCCAAGACCTCCTTAGGATGATACATTACATCATCAAGGCATGATTAAAAGGAGACAAGTAATTAAGGAAATAAGATAATTTATTATCCTATTGGAATGGAGTATTAAATTTAATCATTTTTTTATGAGGCTAATTTTGGCTAATATTTACCATTTTATAAACCACCCTCCTATTCACCCCTCCTTAGCCAATTGCTACTATATAGGGTCTCATAAATACAACTCAGTTTGGTAGGCAATTCTCTATGTTTTATTTTAATCAACTCATAGTAGTGAAATAGGAGACTCTCCAATCCTTACTCCTATTTATGGTTTGGATCAACTCATGCCCCCAGCCCAAACCATTGTACCACCACCTTCATCAATATCTCCTTTCATTGGACAAGTGTGCACTTCCCTATATTTACCCCCAATAACCACTACTACTCTCATATAATCACCACCTATCAATAAATTATATTCACCTTATACTATTGAAACCCTTATAACACCAAATTTCACTCCTATCAGTCCCCCCTTGTATACAAGAGGAAATAGGGGGATCCTTCAATTTTTCCTCAAGGCACTCCAACAAAGGAAGCCATGCAGGAAAAGTTAGAGGAATGATTGGATAAAAAATGGTTATAAAGTATAAACCTTGGAAGTTTTAGATAGTGAAAATGAGTGGTCCACCAAAGAGGAATGGGAAGATAAAATTGACACATCATTGTCTAAAACCATTAGTGAGATAATAAAAAGTGACCTGAGGATAAAAAGTGACCATTAGATAAAACTAAGGCATAGAGTTCTACACAAACTTTGAGATATTTCAAATAGAAATAGATAGATAAGAGATACTATAAAATCCACCTAAGACATGTCATTTTGATGTTTTAGGTCACTCCAAAATGATAATGGTCTTTTATATCTATGGATTTCCATTCCCTATGGAAAATAAGAACAAGCTAGAGGACAACATATATGAGATCCACACATTCCAATAGTTTCAAAGGAGTAACTATATTATAAGGAGAAAATAACCTCTCACTACTTCTATAACTCCCAACACTACCACCACTACTCTTTTAGATTGAAGGTGAAACAATAATCCACCTCCTCTAAAGGAAAAGTATCAACTATAGCCCACTAAATCATAAAGTAAAGGAGGATACAACATGGTAAAAGACATGAAGGAGATCAAAGTTAATATCACTCTACATGAGTTAGCCTAAACCACTGATTATAGGGAAATGTTGTTTAAAGCCTTGACTAGGAGATCCTCTACATCTAACAAGTCAAAATATGAACATACAAATGTAGTGATTTATAAAGATAAACTTGAAGTCTCACCCTTATTATTAATGGTGAGAATGTTTAGTAAAAATGTTCATAATTATTTGGTGGACTCAAGAGTTTTGGCTAATGTGATGCCTAACATCATTTGTAATAAATTGGGGCTAACCCTAGATACTTCAAAAAGAGCAGTCTTACAACTAGACAAGTCCTTAGTACATTGTGATGGGGAACTATTAAATTTATAGATATAATTAGTCTCTGATCCACATGTACAACAATATATAGACATCCTAGTAGTTGACATTACATAAGCTTATGGTTTACTGCTAAGTTGAGATTGGTTAAAGACACTGAATGGGTACATGACCACTTATTTTTAACATATTGGGATACCATGGAAGGGAATGCCTAATCAAATTAAAATTGATAGAGAACCTAAGATGAAGTATTCATTATATATTACAATATAAAAAATGAGAGCGTCAACCTTTTATCCTCACATTCTAGTGTCTATACATTCACCACAGATCAAAGAGCCTTATAAGAAAGATTTCAAAATCCTTCAAAGCTATGGACTCTCCATTTTAATGGTTCCTAATCTATTTAAATTTTATAGTGTTGGGTATCTCTAATATATGTAGATGTGAAGTAATACTTAGTTGCATACAAATTACAATTCCATTGTACCAATAATTAGGTTGAATATGAGGCCTTGATGTTAGGCCTATAGTTTGCATTAAGACATGATATCAAGCAACTATAGAAGATTGGTTATTCAGAGATAGTGGCCAACTAGATCAAAAGTAAATATCAATGCAAGATGGCATATCTAAATAAATATAAACATAGAGGTTAGGAGTTAATTGAGTCCTTTGAGGCTTTCAACATGAAATTTGTTCTAAGAGAAGAAACCTAAGTGGCATATTCATTATCAACCTCGGCTACCAACCTAGCACCACTTTAAGAATCCAAGATGTAAATTTTGTTTTGGAACTAGTGCCTTGCACTTATATCCTTGATAATATAGAAAATTTCTAGTTCTTTAAGGATGATTAATAGATTATCCATTTCATAAGTAATTATAGGGATTTTTATGACTAGATTATAAATGAGGACTTTGGATGTTTAGAAGCAAATTTTTTTAGAGATGATGGTATCATGCAAGTCAAGGGAAATAGGATCTCCATGGGGATGGTATCCTTGGAAAGAATATTTTACATAGAATCACAAGAAAAAAATCAAAACAACTAAAGATAAATCAGTCTGATTTTGTCAAAGAGAATTTGGGGACTGAAGAACACCATCAATATGTCAACATAAACCAAAATTATGTTGAAGGTGAGAAACAAAATTTGAGAGATATATTGAGGGATTACAAGGACATAATTTCTTAGACCTATGAAGACTTAAATACTTTTTATCCTAGGGTAATCATTCACACTATTCCTCTAAATCGAAGAATTAGACCCTTTAAGCAATGCCAAAGACCAATAAATACCATTCTAAAACCTTTCATCCAGAGTAAGGTTAGAAGTTACTACATGTTAAGGTCATATTTCCTATCAAAAATTATTCTTAGGTAGTAAGCTTGGTACCAATCATGAGGAAGAATGGTGATACTAGCTACACATCAAATTTAGGAACTTGAATAGATCCTCAGAGAAAGATAATTATCCTATGACTTCCCTAGATGAAGTAATCAAGATTGTTAGTGGTTCTAGGATGATGTCCTTCTTAGATGGTTTATAAAATAAAAATAAGTGCTAATAGAAGCATAATATTGAATGAGCATGACCTTCAATTTAAAGTGTGTAACTTATGCTTATAAAGGATACCCTTCAGTCTCGCAAGTGTTGGAGAAACCTTCCATTGAGCCACAAACTAGGAATTCTAAGGAATTATTGGTAAGTGCATTATCATATCTATATATGACCTCACTTTATTTTCTAAAGATATATAAGATCATGAAAATCATCTACAAAAAGTATTTGATAGATTTAGAAGATATGAAGTAGTCCTAAACCTAAAGAAAAGTATCTTTGGGGTTATAGAGGGAAAGTTTCTTTCCCATACCATCCCCAAGTATGGGATTTCTAGTGATATAGAACATGCTTAGGTAATTTCAAATATAACACCTCCCAACATCATAAAATATTTAAAACCATTATTTGGTAAAATAAATTTTATACATAAATTCATTTCTAGGTTTGTGGAAATTATTAGACCATTGAATACCATGCTAAAAAGGATGCCAAGATAAAGTGGACAACTAAGGATAAGAGTTTCTTCTAAGACATCAAAGTATATATTGCTTATGGTCAAGTATTGAGTATCCATAACTTTATTAAATATTTTTTTCTATATTACTTTACTTCAAAACATACCATAATTGTAGTACTCATCCAAAATGTGAATGACAATGAACACTTGATTGATTTTATGAGTACTAATTTAAAAGATGTAGAATTAAAGTATTTAATGATAGACAAACAAATATATGCATTGGTTAAATATTTAAATAAGTTTAATCACTATATATTGAGGAATAAAATGTATACCCTAGTCTTAGATGTAGTATTTAAGCTCACCCTCTATCAAAATGAGCTAGGTGAAAGGAGAGGAAAATGGATGTAAAAAGTACAAGAGTTTGATCTGGAGACAAAACTAATCAAGATGGTGAGGGGCCAAGGAATAATCTAGCTTAAGAATAAAATATATCCACAAATTTGGATCAAAAAATTTCATGAAGTTTAACTAGTAGGAGATGAATGGTATGCTTAGATCATTCATTCTCTACTCATGGGAGCATGCCCCCTGAGCTGAATATGGAATAAAGGCAATATTATAGGTTCAAGTCTACCCAATACTTGTTAAAATGTGGAGTATTGTAACATAATAAATATGATGACATCTACCTAAGATGTGTCTCAAAAGAATAAGCTATGTATATTTTGGTCTACCTACACCAAAAAATAGGTAGTGGTCATCATTTTGAGACCATAAAAACCCATAACTTATTGAGAATGGGGTATTATTGGCCCTATATTTTTAGAGATTCACACAACCATGTTAGGAGTTAACATAAACTCTAAGTATTTGGGAAAAGAGAGGTTAATTTTTTCATGCCACTACACCCTGTCATTAAGGGTAATTTTTTTTGCATAATGGGATCTTAAATTTATCAGAGTAATAAATCCCAATTCCTTAGTAGGCTATAATTTTATCTTTACCACTATTGATTATTTCACTAGTTAAACTAAAGTAGTGGCCACCAATAACTCTATATTTTAATATGTCACTAATTTCATATAGGATTATATAATAACTAGGGTTTATACTCCCATATGGGCCAAATTTTTAATCTAATGAAGTCATTGAGTGGGACTATAATAATTAGATAACAATCAAGTCCTCTTCAAACTATTAACCTCAAGGGAGTAGAGTATCTGAATCTAAAAATAAGAACTTGGTGGATGCCATCAATAAGTTATCCTAGGAAAAGCCAAGGGTATGGCACCCACTGGTGAAATATGCATTATGGGCATATAAAACTAGATATAAATATTCCCTCAATACTTTACCTTTCTTATTAGTATATGGATGGTAGCCTATTTTCCCCATGTCTCTTAAGCTCCCAAACTAATAGTTTATAAAAGACTAAATGGAAGAGGATCCAAGGATTTAGTTTGGATTGTTATAAATAGTCCAACTTGAGGATGTAAGGACTGAAGCACTAAAAAGATTTAACAAACACCATGATGCTATTAAAATGTGGCTTGAAAAAATATCTAAGATCAAGCCCTTTCATATTTTAGACTTAGTTATGCTATGGGATAAATCTCATGAGAAGAAAGTCCAACACAACAAGTTCAATCCCTTGTGGATTAGACCATATCAAGTGTTTGAGGTCTTAGGAAATAACACCTTCCATTTGAAATACCTTAAAGGTAATAACCTAGCCTTCGCAATGGGTAGTTTTTAAAGAGCTACTTCATGGATGTTCCCACCGAGATGTCTTAGAATAACACCAAGTGCTATAGTAGAGGTAAAATTATAATAAGTTTAATACTTTCATAGTTACCTTTCTTGATTTATATCTTTCACCATTGTTAGGGTAGTTTTCATACCTTATAAATTGGCCTTTACTACTTTCATCATTTTGTTTCCTTAGATTAGTTTTCTTATTTTCTATAGTAGTTGATTTTATATTAGAAAAACTAGATTGACTCATTCTTGAATGATCAAAATAATATCCAATCTACTATTCTTCATATACAAGCTTGATATTATATACTAAATCCTTGAGGATAGGTCCCAAAGGAAGAGTAAATGAAGTAAGATCCTAGGTAGAGTACACAAATTTATTGATTCAAAAGGTTTTTACACCCCCATCTTTGAGAATTCCTAAATTTAGGTATGCAATAAGATATAGATTGTGGTCATATCACAATTGAATACTTTTCTCAGGTACATAAAAGTTTCTCTCATTGATGCATGCAAATTAGGAATTTTTTTTATTCCTTGGGTGAAACACACTTTCCATGATAATAATTTTTTTGAGGTAATAACCATTGATATGGATGCTACTAAAAGGGACATTCTAGAAAATTGAGTTTTTTCTCCATAACATGAGTTCACAATCATTCCTAACCCTCTCTTCCATTCATATTCTTAAAAAAGAAAAAGCGGACCAATGTATCCTAAAGAGTGATAACATAAATCTAAAGGTGATCAAATAATCACATGATGAAATGAGATCAATGTATCATGCATCATGCAAGATTATGAAGGGAGAAATTTATGAAATCAAAGGTATCTCTTTCAGGGCTATAAATTCCTATATAGAAATAGAGAAATGCTTGGTTCCCCCTATTTTTTTGTTTGTGCTTAAAATAATCCATTGTTAAACCTAAAATTTATTACAAGTATTTGCTAAAATTTTAGAAACAAGGATAGAATAAAATCACTCTATCACACACATTGAAAGGTATGAGCAAGGCTAGTATATTGCATGCAGTTTTGGGAGCCTCTTTCATGTTTTTGGTTTAATTATCTTTTTTTTGTATGATCTATGTTCAATTTATAGTTTCTAACCAAATATTATGTGTTATTGAATACTCTGACTATAACCCCTATGAGTCACCATTTTTTGTGTCCCAATACACCCCCATTTAATTTTTTTAAAAACAGGGACCTTCATCAAGTAGCCTTTGTTTAGGATTGGTGAGGTAGCCTAAGTTTGTTTCTTTAAGATTAAACTAATATGAAAAAACTTTTATTATTACAAACAAAATCTATGTTTAGGATTGTCTCGAGTTATATGTCTATCCTTTGGTTTATTCTACACATGTCTATTGAAGTTTTTAGATTCTAAAGTTCATGTTTCATACTAACTGACTTACATGTTTGTCAAGGTAATACTTCTTAATGTTTTATCTTGTTTAAGTTATTCTTAGAATTTTCCTAATTTTCACTTAAACACTTACTATGTTTCCAAATCCTACTGCATTGCATTCACTCACTCTCCTAGATCCCTAAAGGCAAGTAAAGTATGTATTATAATTTAGTGTTTTAAAATTTCATGATGCCCAGTGGTATCTTGTTAACCCATGACTTTTTCAACACTTTAAATTTTATAAAAAAGAATCTTGAATGAATATAATCATGGAATGTTACCAAGTGTCATCATCTTACTCACCTAATAACTTGTAGATTTAATATTTAGTATATTAAATTTTTTATTCTAGTAGATGGTGACAACCATCCACATGTCATGATCCTATAAACCTGATACTATTGAATCTTTATAAGTCTCTTGATAAAATGGATCATAGATATGTGTCCATGTGTTAGTACATAACTCACCCAAAGCCTTCATAGTGAGAAAAGAGGCTATGGAACTCTTAAGATAATAGAATGGTGACAAACCCCATGTGTCATGATCCTCTTTCATGTCCTATATATGTTAATATACTTATATATTTATGGACTTCTCAAATTAAAATAGAAATAAAGAAAGGGCCCAAGAAATATCATAATGATGAAGTTATACCAGATGTCCCTAAATTAACATGGGGGATGGGTAAAAATAATATAATGATTTCAGAGGAAGTGAAATATCACCAAATGTCAAATAAAAATGACAAAGAATTTAGATCAAAAGAAAGGAAAGCCACTTGGCAATAGGGATCGTAAAAGGAGTGACACTTTACTAGGCAAATGCAAAATATGAAAATAGAAGAAAGCAAAAGAAGTCAAGGTCAATGAATCCACTAATCCACATGAATTGGATAAATAAATTCATTTAATTCAATAGAGGTAAAGATTATAAAGGAAATATATGTAATCAATAAGGTAGCTGCAACCATGAATTCAAGCTCTTTTACATCCAAGTAATTATACAATTTTAGAGAACTAGAGATTTTAAGTGCATAACAATAGCTTTTGATTCATATCTTCCACATCCCCCTTTTATGTATTCAATTTTAGGATTGAATAAATATACAGATACAAGGTTCAATGAGGTTACCCTCAACCATGAATTCAGGCATTATTCTACTATATGGGAACAAGTTGAAGTAGTAGAAACTTATGGTCTTGAGGATCAACTTTGAGCTTTCACACAAAGATACAGAGAAGACTTGGTGGAAATAAAATTATTGGGACTAAATAATGTTGTGAAAACATATGAGATAATTCCCTACATTGACCTATTATGTGATTTATTTGAAAATGGCCAAATTTATAATAGAATATTGTGTTTACACCAATGTAGAACCCCAACAACATATATTAATGGTCCTACATTTGAAGAATACTATAGGATCTCCCTAATTGAAATGGCCTACAATCAAACCCTATTTAATTCATGGATGCATACAAATAATGAAACCAATAAGTTTTAGGAATAGGCGGGCAACCCTAGTACCTTCACAATCAAGGACCTTATTTTGCTACCCCAATGCCATCTTTAGGCCTAAAATTAGGATTGATATGTCCTTGTTAAAATTAATCCAAGTTTTCCCCAATATAACCTATGTCAATGAGGTTTAGATTCCCCTATTGGACACAATCCTTAATTTCACCAAGATCATAGCTATTAGCAAGATCATTAATGCCAATTTGATCAGCCAAGTCCTCAATTTAGTAAAAAACTAGACTATAACTTTTACATGATATCTTATCTAGTAGACACCATAAGAGGGACTATTCACTCAAATTTTGAGGAATCTTGGAAGCCATCAATTGAGTATCCCAAGAACTAATTTTGTGATGAATTTAATGTTATTAATATATAGAAGTTTAGGAAGAATATGACCAAGCTGATCAATAATTTCTACCCAATGGTATACCAAGCCATTTATGGAAAGGATATTCTTATATTATCTAAATAATTTTGAAGAAGCATTGAAATGATTGTTGACTATTAGCTCTATCCAAACTACACAATCATCAAAATATAAGGAACTAGGGCCAATCATAGGTATCTACCCCAGTTAGTCACAAACAAGGTCGCAAAGAAAGAAATTATAGCTCAGTTAGCTGGTTATATAGATGTTACACTAAGAAGTGACAAACAAGGAGCTATCCATCCACCTCCCATCAACATTGGTATAATCCAATACATCAGATGGGAGCATTTTCATCTAGTGGGAAAAATTAGAACACATTATGATTTCAAGTGGGTACCATACAGATAATGGTATCTAAGAAAAAGGGTAAAATAACAACTAAACAAATTTAGGGGGAAGGTGAAAATTAACTATGGCAATATATCATATCCATGTGATGAAGTATTTGTGAATGATTTGATTGATATAAAGGTCCACAATAGAAGGAATAAGGTAAATATGTCCATGGTAGTATTCAGGCACATGTAATATCATCCAAATACTAGTAAGGAGGATGCTAGGAGAATTGAGGTAAAACATTGGGTTTTAAAGCTTCCTCAAGGTTCCTTCCCATAAGCTAAAGCACAAGGATAAGAATAGGTCAATCCATCAAGATAAGCACATATGGAAAATGGACAATAAATTAGCCATGGGACTCCTCAACATACCATCTCAATGGTCTACATTACAAAAACCACCCTAGTGTCCACCCCTCCTTAGTCAGATGCCACTACATAGGGTCCCAAAAATTTAATTTTATGGACTATTCTATATGATTCCCTTTCCTTCACTCACACTAGTGTAACAAGTGAGTCTCTCATCCTTCCTCTTATTTTTAATTTAGATCCACTCATAACCCTAGTGTAAACCATCTCACCACTACCTCCAACAATATATCCTTTCCTTAGACAAGTGTCCACTTCCCTATGTTCACCCCTAGTAGCTACTACTACTCTCACCTCATCACTACCTATTACTCCATCAGATTCACCTAATATTATTTCACCCCTTCATACACCAACTTCCACTCCTATTGGATACCCCATTGTATACAAGAGGAAATAGGGGGATCCTTTAGTTTATCCTTAGGACAATCCAACAAAGGAAACCATGCAATAAAATTCAAAGGAAGGATTGGATAAAATAAAATGTTCTAAAGTAGTAAAACCCTTGGAATTATTATAAAATGAAAAAGAGTGGTCCATTGAAGAGGAATGAGAAGATAAAATCAATACATCATTATCCAAAACCATTAGTGAGACCATAGAATGTGATCCCAAGGATGAGTGGATACTAGAGGAGGCTTAGTCGAGTGACACTAAGATTTTGAAGGCTAGTCTAGTATCAACTAAATTGCTTTAGAATATATATGGAAATAAAGGAGATGGAGTAGAGTATAAGCCTATATATTCTACATATGGGAAATTAGTGAATATATCTCCATCCTTGGTGCCTCTCAACACAAAAATGACACCTACAATAATAGTTTTCCCAATATCTACTTCTCAAATGATAATGGCATAAGCAAATGATAATGGGATAAGCTCCTTATTTCTCACTTATTGTTGTAACTATTATTGTTCTAGTTAATGAAACTAATACTATGCTAGTTCTTAAACCCTAGTCCTAAAACCCATGATCAAGACTATGACATCCTAAAACCAACATTCAAAATGCCCTACTAGGGCTGCTTTTACATTGGTGATAAATTATTTGTAAAATTTTCTCAATACCCCTTTTACCTATTCATTCTTTGCTTCCTCAATCCCTTAGTAATTTGGACTTAATAAGTAGGTGAATTTCAAATATTTGGTCTCCACCACCATTTTGGACTCACTAGTTACTCCCTCCCAACCATCCACTCAATTGGGCCTACTAATTGGTCATGTAGGACAAATAAGTCTACAAAAATTACAATATATAAGGGGTCAAATAAATGGAAGTTAATAATTAACACAATGGCCCCTAAGAAGGTCACTAGTTGGAGGAGAGTTATTCCTCTTTCCCTCAATTTTAAACCTCTTATCCCAATCCCATGATTTTCCCATGAAAATCCCCATTTACCACTCCTATAGATTAGGCTAAAACTTCACAACAACTAGTTGCTTTGAATGTTCCTGAATATATCTAGAAAATGTAAAGAGAATAAGAAGGTAGGGAGGACTTGATCATTGTTAAGCATCCAATATCCAAATTTCATTTTGATAGAGAAAAAAAGATTATGATGAAGGTAAAAAATAAAACCATAATGGTTGATGGATGTAAGGTATAATTGGAGAAAAGAGAAGATGTGTTCTCTTTAACCAAGAGAATAAATGTTCCCCTTTCATATTGGAAATTAAGTATTAGTCCCCTAGACTTTTGTAGAATCTACAAGGGGAGTAATAAAATAAATGTTTAGAGGCTTTGATCAAGCCTTGGAGGCACTAAAATAAATAAGTACCATATAATATTTAAGGGAGATCATGGATAATGTCCAAGAGGCATATCAAAAGCTATATGACATTATCAATTTAGTAAGATATGTAAAGGAGTCACAACCCTAGTGGGGAAATGTATACCCCATTACTAATAAGATTAATAAAATGGAGGGAAAACTCCTTTTATTAATCCAATCATCATGAAATAATACTTATGATCACATGAACCTAATAACTATAGAGATGGATTACAAAGATGGTTAGATCAAGCATTAGTCATGAAAAACACAAGAAATACATAAGAACATAAGAATATAGGCCAAACTATTTGAATGGGGTTTGAAAATGATAATAAATATCAAATAAAAGAAATAAAATACTAATTACCTTGTTATGAGCCTCTCACTATCCAAATGCGATAATAAGCATGTTTTTCCCCTTGATTTGGAGTTCTTATCTTTGTCAATAATGAATGCTAAGATCTTCCATCATCTTAATATAACTATGCATAATATTGGCTCATGATATTAAATCAATAATATGCCTATAAAATGAAGCTATCCTATTGAAAATAAATAATTTATCAAACTACACAAATAATTTGTGGAGAGAATCCTGCATTATAAGTTTACACAATTTAAGCTAAAAAATGTGAGTGAGAGGCCTCCTATTTATATATTTTCTAGTTTGATTAGGATCAACCATGACCATCCATGTCAAGATCAAGTTGTGTGTCCATGAATTAATCCAATTATGTAATTAAAATTTATAAATATCCTCGTAATGATTTGGGAGGAAGAGGCATTAAAGAGGCATGGGAATACATAATCTTGATATTTGTGACAGTTATGGATTATGGATACCACCCCAAAAGTGACCTCACTTAATGATTCAGTTAATAGGAATCAAATTAAAATAAATAAATATTCAATCTGATCCATGGAATTATTACTTAAGCTAATAATTTGGTTTAATTTTCCAAGGTAAGATTAATCAATTTTAGTGCATTTTTTTGGAATTTGGTGCACAATTAATCAAACTCATCAAAAAGTCATATTACTAGCTTGTAATTTAACTTGAGAGGAGTTAGAAGATGATGTTAGATGCATATGTACCATTATCCCATTTTGGATGTTATCGACATAAAATAACACAAGCACTGATTTGTGCTTATGAATTAGAACAAAAGAGTGATCCAAGGCACCAAAATACAAAATCATCATTTTAACTCAAAATAATCTGAGAAAAGGAATCACATAAAATGCATTGCACCATTTAGGGATACATTAGCCTAAATTAGCACTTGCATATGATAAGCTTGAACTATTTAGTGTGTTTTAGTTTTTTTGGCCTAATTTGTGCATTTGAGTAGAATTCATGATATTGACAATTTTAACACAAATGGTGTTAGGAATTGGTTGTCTATATTTTTCCCTTGTTTTATAAGGTGTAGCAATAAATTCAAGAGAATTAATGTATTTTCAAACAAAAGAGTTGTCAATAAGAAATTAGAAATGACCCATGATTCCCCCTCAAGAGGACATACTAGGATGAAAGAAAAGGATGGGCTCTAAAAAAGAGAGAGAAAGTGAGATTAACCCATGGAAAATATTAAATCCAAATGATTTAATTCTTGAAAACATTGATTCCATAAGTGATCAAAATATAATTAGAATATAATGGTCCCCAAAGATAGGGGAATGGTAAGGATACAATCCAAAAATATAAGTGACACATTTTGAACACACCCAAAACTAGGGTACAAGCTATGTGCTTCAAAAGTAATTGATCCCAAGAAAATTTGCACACTAAAATATTTCTATAATGAGGGGAAAAGTCCATAAATCTTGCAATTAGAAGAAAAAGGAGAAACATGTCTCTAAAGATATAAGAAATAATAATGTGCTCCATTAGATTAAATTTGATCATGTGATAAATAATTTGCCCCAGTGGGGCTAATTTTGATCACTGATAAAGAATGGCTTGCCCCTATAGGGCTGATTTAGATTTGTGAATTGGATTTAATGTTGTGCACCTATAGGGAGAATTGGAAAATAATATCTCAAGGAGACAACCTATTGCATAGATTAAATATGAGTAGGAACAAACATAGATGTGATGGTGTAATAGATGCAAAATTCACAAGAAACTAGACATATGAAGATGCACAAAGTGATGAAATAGATGAAAATAATGAAGATGGTCGAGCTAAATCAAGATAAATCATGTATTGAAGTGCTTCTTACATAGTCTAAATAGACCTCAAGATAATTTACTTCACCCAAAAATGGGAGAGAATGGAATGAGGGATGAATAAAATTGACCAAGGTTTGATTAGACTCATGATATATGCCAAGATGCATATCCAAGCATATAGTTAGGTGATAAACCTATTAAGCCTAATTTATACGTGGTGATCTTGAGATCTATTCATTAGAGCTACATCGATATTGAGACTTGAATCCAAATAACAAAGTGCTTGTTATAGAAAAATTAAATTATGCATCATAAGTATGAGGAACTTATAATAACTTGGCATTTCACCTATGGATCCAATTCAAATGTGAATACCTATAACTAAGGATAATGGTAAACAATGACCAAGACCAAAGTTACATCTATTTACATTTAAATAAAAATCAAAGACAAAGATAAAAACAAAACATAAATGAACCAACTTAAAATTGAGATATGAACAATCAAGACTTAAGTAGGAACAATAATGTACAAAAAATAACATGAGATCAATATATAAATAATCAAGATCTATGTGGACCATCAAGATGTTCCTGAAAAAAAAAAACAAGGCCAAATAGGAAAACAAAAGACCAAGAACAAATAAGAAGAAACAACCAAAGGAAAGAAATAAATGAAGATACAAGAAATCACAACAAAACATCAATAAAACACAAAAAATACCAATAAAATTCAAATAAACACACATAAACAAAAACTAAGTTAGTGCAGTTTAAAAATAATTATTCATGCATGTGTAGTAGAGGTATTACTTTTTACAACAATCTAGCAAGAATAAGGACACAAAGTTGCTCCCAAGATGATTGGGAAAAAATTCAAAAAAATGGGGGAAGAGAAGAAAAGGAAGTGGTTGGCTGAAATGAGTCTAGATACATAAGACAAGTGGACACTATGTACATATTTCCATGGATGCATGGTCCAACATTATCTTCAGGTGAAATTTAGTTCTCCCAAGATGTGGGATAGAAGAAAGGTGATGACCAAAACATATGATTAATGTTGAATAAGAAAACATAAGATAAAACAAATGAGAATGGTCTTGTAAAATGGTAAGTCAGTGGAACAAGATACTTGAAAAATGATAAGAGTGTGAAACAAATATACAAAAGTCTAAGACAATGTTATTTTTATTTTGTGCATCATCTTCTAATGTTTTTGGTGTTTTTGGGATAAAATATGTATAAAGGGGAACCAACTAATCAAGGAGATGCTCATCCAGGAGTAGAAGGTCCGATAACAACTAAGTTGGATGCAATGGCCCATGTTCATAAATAAATGAGAGTGAGGATCCTATTAAGGCAATAATACCTACCCAAGAAAATAATAGAACCATGTGTAGTGCGAGATAGAATCTAAATAACCATACAGTAGGCAAAAACCATACACTATAGTTTTCATGTTTACTTGTTTGTAGAAGAAGCTAAAAAATACTACCAATGTTGATCTACTTTTTATAATTGGCATTAAATGTGGTCATAAATCCTATGATTCATAATTAGGATCATAATTGGTTAAGGGATAAAAGTGTTTGAGTTACAACAACCCAAGACATGAAAAGAATATGGTTCTCAAAGGGAATGGTCTAGAATGAATGGGGTCCAAAGGATGGTATAGAATATATATGGCCCAAAAGAGGATAGTTTAAGGTGGGATAAAATGTGTTTAGAGTGTTAACGGTCTAAAATCCTTCACTGTCCATAGTCATTAAAGTAATAGGGTTCTCAAGAGAACATTCCAAGATAGGTCAAAAAAATATGGTCCATGAGAGGATGGTCCAAGATATAGAGGTAGGATAAAATACTTTAGCATAAGTTTCTCCCAAGTAAGGGGCCTTATAGATAATCATTCAAGGTTGTCAAGTATAGAACCTCTTAAAGTGCACAATGTTTATGGGCTCTAGAAGTTCTTCACCATTTGGAGTAACCAATTGATATGCCCCTGATCCATAGTTTTTCATGATAACATATGTTCCCAACCAATTAGGTTGGAACTTACCTTTTTTATTGCATTCAAAACTTATGTTCTTCTAGTTCTCTTTCAAGACCAAATCACCAATCTCAAACTTTAGAGGGATAAATCACTTATTGTAGCTTATCCATAATCTATTCTAATAAGCTTGTAAGTTTTTTAGGGCAGCAATAATCGTACCATTAATAAGTTTTAGTTATTTCAATCTTAAGACTCTGTACTCCTCATCATCTTCAATATGCTCCAAAGATAATCACAATGATGATAACTCGATCTCAATTGGGATAATAGATTTTGTGCCATAAACACGGGAGATGGATTGGCTCCTATAGGGGTTCAATGACTGGTTCTATAGGCCCAAAGGGCAAGAAAGATTTACAAGTGCCAATTATGACCAACATTATTGATAATCATCTTTAAAATGACTACAATGGTCTTGTTTGATGCCTTGACTTGTCCATTTCCTTGCAGGTTATATGACATGGATTTATTGTGCTTGATTTTTAATTTTGCACAAAGGTCTTTCACATCTCTATTAACAAAGGATCCACCATTATCAAATATAATTTAGGCTATAATTCCATATCAATAGATTATATGGTAATGAATGAATTTGGCTATTTACTTGGTAACATAAGTGAGTGGAATGGCCTCAATCTACTTATTAAAATACTTGATAGTAGTCAAAATGTGTTTATGGCTATCTGAAGATGTAGGGTTTATTTTCTTGATGAGATTGAGGCCCTAAGTAGAAACTAATTTTGGTGTTGTGATCAATTATAGTGGTAAGGAAGGTGCATGTATCAAATTTCCATATTACTACCAAGGAACACACTTCCTTACATAATTGTAAGCATTTATCTCCATTTTTGGCCAATAATTACCTATTTTGAAGAGATTTTTATCTAAGACTACACAGTTGGTGTGGGTCCCACACATTCCTTCATGAACCTCCTTCAACATTATCTTAGATTCTCCCAAAGATAAATAACAAAGTAGTGTTCCAACATAGGCTTTACAATAAAACGTGTTTCCAAGGTGCGTATAATGGGCTAGATGGTGAAGGAGTGTTTTATATTGGTTATTGGGTAAGTTAGGTGGAAAAATGTGATCATAGAAGTAATTATAATAGTATTTATACCAAGATAGTTTATGTGGGGGATTGGGACAAAAAATAGAACATACCCTTTTTGAATCTAGCATAATATTTGTAAGCTATAGAATATTCTCAATCAAAAATTGATACTCTTTAGAAACACCATGTATTTGTATCATTGACCTAATTGTTTCCACTATCATTAGATTTATTATTGGTACTTGACACTTGTTTAAACTCTAGAGATTTAAAATTAACCTTTAAATTATCCACATTTTGCTTGAAAGGAACAAGATTATCATCTCTAGTTTGATACTGATCAGTGGTTTGATTGATGATTAATTGGGAATTACCATAGACCATTAAGTTCTAAATGTTCCACTGAATTTGAAGATGAAGTCCTACAATAAGTAACTCATACTTGGCCTTATTGTTGGTATAATGAAAATTAATGTGAAATGCTTTAGGAATAAAATCCCCTTATGGCATAATAAATACTATGCTAGATCTAGATCCATGAGAAAAGAAGGAACCACCAAAATATAGCTTCTATTGTTTAGGTTCATACTGCACTTATTCCACTATCATGATTTAATTATATGAAAAGTTGAATATGAGTGGTTGAGTGTCTATAATAGGGGCCTCTACAAGTTGATCAGTAATAACCTACCCCTTGATAGCTTTCTAGCTTTGATACTCAACATAAAATTCACTAAGGATCATGCTTCATTTATCCATGCATCTATTGAGAGCTACTTTTGATAATAAAAAATTGAGAGGATCTACCTTAGTGATGATAATTATTTTATTTTTTAGCATATAATGTTGTAGCTTTTAGGAAGCAAACACCATAGCCAAACATGTCATCCCATTATTCATATAATTATGTTCATAATCCACCAGTGTGTGGTTTAAATAATATATTTCATATTCTTTAATTTGATCATGTTGGGCCAAAAGTGCTCGTAGTGTATGCTTGGTTGTTGATATATAAAGAAGTAGTTATTGTGCAAGTGTTGGTAGTCTTAAAATTGGTGGTTACATAAATATGTCTTTATCTTCATAAATTCTATTTGATAGTAATTATCCCATTGAAACATGACCCCTTTCTTCAAGAGATGGGTAAATGGGTGGCACTTATCTACTAATTGAGAAATGAACCTATAGATTGATTAGCTATGTCCTTGTAGGCTTCAAAGTTATTTAAGATTTGAAGGTGGAGGCATTGCAACAATAGCCTTAACCTTAGTAGGTAGACTTTTATCCCTCTTTGTAATATAATGAAACCTATCCATTTCCCTGAAGTGACTCTAAATACACACTTCTTAGGATTCAGACAAACTTTATATTCATGAAGTCTCTCAAAGATTATCCATATAATGTTAGGATGTATAACATGTGTTCTTGATTTTGATATTATGTCATCAACATATTTCTCAACAATATCATACATCATGTCATAGAAGATTATATTCATGGCATGGTAATATGTGGCCCCAACATTCTTCAAGCTAAATGGCATGACTTGGTAATAGAATGTTCCCCAAAAAGTATTGAACATAGTATTGTGTTGATCTTTTTAGGCTATCTTAATCTGATTGTATCCAAAAAAATTGTCCATGAGGGACAAAATCTCATACCCAATAGTATAATTAACAATCATGTTGATGTTGGGTAGAGGAAAATCATCTTTAGGGTATTATTTTTTTATTTCTCTAAAATCTATACAAATATGTATACCCTATGGCTTCTTTCTGAATGGAAATATGTTTGATATCCATTTGGAATAGTCTAGTGGTATGATAAATCCTACTCCTAAAAACGTCTCCAATTTGGCTTTTACCAAGAGGGTTGATGCATGGATGCATCTTTCTAAATTTTTACTTAATTGGTTTGGTATCTAGATGAAAAAAAAGTTGATGATCTACCAAGTGTGGGTCTAACCTTGGCATATATGAATATGCCCATGAAATAATGTCAATAAAATCCATAAAAATGTTTATAATGTGTTCACATTCTTCTTCAGTAAGGGAAGCTCCAAGACAAACAAATTTGGGATCATCATATGTTCCCAAGTTCACTTCAACTATGTTATCTAAAAGGAGTATGGATCTATATTTAAGACTAGTAGGTAAGGTGTGATCATGATTATCTTATTCTACTAAAATTTATTTTTATTCTTCCTAAAGATCTAGATAATGTGATAAATTTAAATCAATCATCTCAAGTAAAGGCCAAGTAGAAAAAACCTCAAGAAACTCAAGAGTGAGACACTCAAACATATACTGTTGTTATGAAGAGATGTTTTTACCGATTATGAAGCTAGGACTTGATGGACCTTATACATCTTGAGGGGATGAGAAAAATTTCCAATCCATGAGTGTCTGAAATAAGTTTTCACTCAATGGTTTGGCTTTTTCTTTACTTTTTCCCTAATCAAGTTCCTTAAAGAGGTTTTCACCTAAATATATTGATGTTTCATCTTTGTTATGACCAATAAATTTTGACTAATCTCTAAATTACGAAAAATTATCCAATGAAAAATCAAAGCCTTGTTTGTGATTACCAATAGGTAATCCATCTCTTAGGCCCAAGTATTCTATAATTGATTCTTCATTCTAAAACTCATCAAGGTGTATGCCCTAATTTTTTTGGTCCCAACCAATGAGTTTGGGATGGCAAAGGCATAGGGAACAATGAGGTTTTGCTTTAGTAAGAGAAGATCTAATAGTGAAATGGGTTCTTGCTTCAATAAGGGAAGATCTAATAGGATAATGGGGTGTTAGGGTCGTAATGACATTTTGATCAAATAAATTCAAGTCATCAAACTCATCAAAAAGGATATAATGGGATGCTACATCGATGACAAGAGTCTTGTCACTAGTTGATTTAGAAGAATCACTATTGAAAGTTATGAGGTCACCCCTAGGTGGTATAAATCTGAGACCATGATTTAAATTAGGGACCCTAATTGATAAAGGTTTCAAGATGCCTTGGTGGACCAATGCTGCTTCTTGTATAATTAGGATAATCCATGATGTAATTAGGGATTAGATATTTTAGAGTCTAAAATAAATCAATAGTTTCATAAAAATATGACCAATATCCTTTTATGAAGTCCTCTTGATCATATTTTGGTGAAGTAGTAGGCAAAAATGCCATAGGTGGTTTGCATTGATGTTTCTTCTATTACCAGATCAAGTTGGGTATGTTTGGGTTCTTAGAAGGTTTAAGCTTACCAAATGTTTTAGGAGACTTCAATAAATTTTCAATATGAAAGGCATCCTCAAGAAGTTATGTGTAAATTCCCACATCTTTAATCATAACCTATTTTACAAGAGCTATGAGAAATAGATCAGTTGAATTGAAATCCAAGTCACTAGGGTTGATATAATTGGATGGATGTGGATGTGAAACTATTGCTTTGTTCTTATTTATAATGAATTTAGAACCTATATTTTTAGTTATAATTATGGAACTCAGCCTCAAGATGCTTATAATACTGATAAAGTTGTTGATCAGTAGGAATAGTAACCTCGATCCCATTGAGGGGAAACTTAAGGCACTAATACAAGGTGGATGAAATGGCCTATACTTCTGGATCTAAGGATGACCAAGAAGTATGTTATAAGGCAGCTCAATATCCATAATATGTAATAATGTATGGTGGGAAATAAACCCAAAAATTATCAACAAATGAATGGTACCAAAAGACTCCCTCTCAGCATTGTCATAAGCCTTTATGGTGATCATCTTTGGCTAGATGTCCTTCATAGTATATCCCAATCTCTACACCAATTTGAGGGATATTTTGTTCAACCCTAAACCATTGTCTATAATAACCCACTTGATCTTATGGTTTTTAATGATTACCTCAATATATAGTGGGTTGTTATAGTTTGGACCTAGGGTGGACATGCCTCTTTGATCAAACATAAGCTATCAAAATAAAGACAAGTGTCCAACTAGTGTTTTTAACTATTCAAGATTGATAACTTTGGTAATAGTTGACTCTTGTAGAAGGCTATTAAAAATATTTATATTGAATTTATACATATGCAAGAGATCTAAAAAATAAATCTATGTAGGGGTTTTGCTTGGTTGGTCCCATAGACTATAAGGCTTTTCCACATTAGGATGAGATGGCTTTGCTTTGGCTGGAAAAGTATTAGGATTCAGATCTAAAGGTATAATTTTAGCATTAGGTTTTATGGAAGAAGAGTGCAAAGGGCCCTAGAGAGTAACTCAAGAGCATCTAGTTGTGAGTACATAACTTAAAGGTGGTAAGGAGCCAGTATAAATAAAAGATGAAGGTGAAGGGCCTTAGAAGGTGATTCATGGGTGTCTAGTTGCATTTCTACAAATTTGATTTGATGAGGAGCCATTATAATTAGAGGAAGGGTGTTGTCCATAAATAATAACCCATGCAAATAGATTTGCAATAGAATTATGTGAACTTGACATGGTTTTACTAGAGGGAGAGGGTGTTGACCCTATAATAATGGGTCTTGTATCATGAGGAACATGAGATGGTTCATGGGTTTTGATAGTGATAGTGTCAATGTGGGTTGAATAAATTCATCCCACAATGTTGTTATAGTCATAAGGCATGTTGTTGTAACCCAATTTATTATCATGGGTATTATGATCCTGATTATGATCATGATGATTATGATTTTGACCCTGATTCTAGTTTTGATTTTACCTCTAATTTTATTCTTGGTTTTGTTTATTGTTCCTTAGTGGTGGTTGATTATGTTGAGGAAATGGATCTTGGTAGATTCCCATATATTGATTAGTTCCTTATGGGTCTATCTTGATCCTAACTTCACCACTCTTGATCAAATCTTTAATTAGGTACCATGATTGGATGTAATGATAAACACCATAACCAATAACATGATGAAATTACACCATTAATTTTCCTTAAACCAATACATATTTGGTTGATCTTGATGAAATGGCTTTGGTCCTAGCCATACAATCAGGTTAGCTACTATGATATTTTGAAACACTATCTCAGTAGGTTCTCCCAATTTGTTGAAGACTCTAAATTGATTATGGAATGTCCTTCATGAAGGTTATATTTATAAATTGGGTGGTGGATTAGGTGGAGATAATTGTACTTTTGGGATAGCAGGGCCTATATCATTTGTATGTGTCTTGTTTCAGTCACACCATTCCCTACCATGTTTTTTTCTTGTTGAAACCCTTAGGTTTCTCTTGCATAATAATTTAAACTGGTAATTGGGTCAGATTTGAAGTTTGAACCTACGCAAAAATCTTGAAAAGGCACTTGGCAATAAGATCCTTATAAATTTATAACCCTTTATTGATAATTTCCTCAAATGAGTTAACACAAGTAAGTCATAGGTTATGCATGACCTCAAGATGTAAGTTCTATTCAAATATGTATGTCAACTGTTTGTCTAGAAAATAATATTGAAAGTGACCCACTAATGCTCTCCACCTCTATAGATATGCAAAAATGCTTTTTACATCATGCGATTTGGATTTGCAAAAGTAAAAAATGGTCAATTCATGTTCAATTTTATACAATAAATGGTTGATGAATTTTTTAGATACGTCATTCCAATCCACAACTAATCCATTGGGTAGCTTAAGTAGCCAATCTAGAGCTTGTCCCTCTAAAATTTATGAAAATAAATGAGGTAAATGATAATATAAGAAACCTTTTATCATAACACAAAGAATTACTGAATGTGTTCATGAGGGTCACCCTTTCCTTTGTATTTATTGAATTTAGGTGCTTCAAAATGAGATAGAAAGGGGACTTATAAAATAGATAAATCAAATGGATATGGATATATCTCATTGAAATTATATTTCTTGATTCTATTTCCAATCTCCAACTGTGACACAATCTCTTTCATGAAGTTCTTCTCTTACATGTTTGGTGCATTTATGGGTTAAACATAATTATGTTGGGGTGGTATGTGCCCTTGTTTTTGCTATTGGGGTGGTATGTGCCACTATTGTTGTTATTGGGGTGGAATTTTCCCTTATTATTACATGTATTTTTTAGGGATATACACCCTATGATCCATAACTTGGTTGTGGTTTATTCTTTGAGTCAATCAGGTAAATGATTGATTCTTAAAAATCTATTTGCTTGAATTATACATGTTCTATTGATTTTAAGGATTTCTTTGTCTATTCACCATAGTATGTGTTGGTTGAGATGAACTATCTAAATTATTTTATAATATTTCTTCAATGTGTATTAAATGTTTTGGTCTTTTGTTTTTCAAAAAAATAAGAGGTTCTTGATGATTGAAAAATGTATGCTCCATGTCTAGTGAAACATGTTATGGAACCTCTTAGGATTTGGGTTGTTTAATTGAGACATCTTGATTTACCATTGTGTTATTGACTATATTTTACGTTGGTTCAACCATATTTACTTATTCTTTAAAATCATCATTGTGAATTGATGTAGCAACTAAAGATTATATCAAGTCCATGATAAGTTGGTTTGCATATCATTGACTTATCTTCTTAATCTTGTTGATAAGATCCTTATCATTTGGTTTTGACTCTATAAGTATTTCCTTCCCTTTGCTAGAAGAAGGTATGTTAATTTTTGCAATGTTTATGAAGGATTTTTCTTATTGTTTCTTTCTTTATCTAACTAAAGTATGTAATTATTCCATAGGAAAATATAAGGATAGTCTAGCACCAGATTATATCAACCTTAAAAGGGATTTATCCTTGTCCTCTTGGGGTTGATATTCTAAAAATTCTTCCTCAAATCCTATAGTTGTGGGAATGTCTTCAAATACCATAAAATTGTCTTGACCATCATAATAATGCTCCTCCTCATATTTAGGGCCATAAGGGACCCCACTATGAGTGTAACTTTGAGTCATGTATGAAAATGTTACTCTCTATGTTTGATTATATTTGGAAATGTTTAAACAAGGTATGTGTTTTGATCTTCAAAATAAATTACTAGATACCAAAGAGACTATAATAAAAAGGAGAGTGGTGAGTACCACACACAATTAGAAGAATGTGTTCACAAAATTACTCAACATTGGGTATTAAATCATATAAATTAGAAGAGGGTATGATAGCTCAAAAACCTAGAGTGTAACTACTATAAATCAGAAGAGGGTATGATAAATCAAAAACCTAGAGTGTAATTACTACACTAAAAGATAGATTTTTGAGATACATCAATACCATAAAAACTAGTTCAACCTTAACAAGTTGATAGTAGGAAACTAAAATAAGTCCCTTCAGATTAGGAAGGTGATAATGAGAACCAAGAAACTCAAGATGTGGAGACATGTAATAATTATTAATTATAAAACTAGAGCAAAACATGTAGCATAACACCACCAGATGGTAATAAGAAGGTAGTATAAAATGTGTTTTTGAACTTAGAGTGTGAGAGATACACTTGATGACCTAAGTTCACAATGATAAAATGATAATGATTCTATAAATGGACTTGAATGTAAATGGGAAATTAAACCCAAGTTACTCAATTCAAGTGCAAATAGGAAATTAAATCGAATTAACATTTTAACCTAATAACTTAGAAAGGTCCAATTCTGAATTTGAATGATCAATGAAGGAATTAAATATCTTTTAGACAATAAAAATACAAATGTTTAAGATGAGATTTAAAAAAGGCAAAGATTGATTTAGATTTGACCAGTGTAACACCTCCTTGTTCAATAAATCATACACAATGTGTTTGGTTATGACATTTGTTTAAAATCAAGGTTTGAATCAAATCAAGACCAAGTAAGCTAAGACCAAAAGACAAATACAACTAAGTAATCATCTTAAGCCCTATACTAACAAGGTTTCTTTGTATTGTTGAAACCAATCTTTATACATGCACTTGGGAGGGTATTAAGTGTTCATCCAAAATAAAAGTTCATTAATTGGTAGGGTATTTTACACCCCCTTCTCCTAAGAGACAATATGGTGATATGGACCTTTAGGTCCAACTTGCATCAATAATACTCTGTAGCAAGTGGCTTTGTCTAAAAATTACAATTTATGACCATCTAGATGGTCCCAAGTGTAGCTAACATAAGGGATGCAAAACATCAATTGAGTTCATACCTATGAACTTAATATGCAAAGGTCTATTGCTTTACATAGAAATTCCATACATGGAATTCTTAATGGAATCTCATGGTTAACTAGACCTAACTTGAGTTTTCATTACAAAAGGAGAGGTTATCCACTCAACCCCTATCTCTCATAATATGTGTACCCTAATTTATATACCCTACCATGGAATGGGATTGAAACAATTTTGGGAGAAGAAGCCCTAGGTCAAAACTTCTATAAAGAACTCATGAAGAGGTAATGACCTCCCATCCATAAGCCAAATTTCATGAAATAAAATCTAAGTTAAAAGGCTTTAGGGTTGTTTTTAGATCACCCTAATCATACAGGTTTTGGGGAGAGCCGTGACAACTTCCTATTCATCCCTTGGACAAAGGCACAATCACAATGAAAAGGCACTTTTGGTCACTCTAGTTCCCTATAGGGGAAGGGGGGAGAGTATACACATGCAATTCTTTTTACTCAAACAATCTAATAAGCAATAGATAGATGTTTACATAAATAACTTCAATAAATTTGAATTTTTAAGTGAATCTTGAGTTTTATAACACTAAGTTGAAATGTTAAGTGAATTTTTTGGCCCCTTGGACTTAGTTTACATAAAATTTGAAAAAAAAATAATAAAAAAATTTAATCAAACAATCTAGTTCCTTTTAAATACTAAAGGGAAGGTTCCTAATTCCTTTTAAATACCAAAGGGAAGTTAAAAAGACTTAATTATGCTCAAAATAACCACTTTTCCTTGTTGGTCCTACAAGAAAAATTAGAGAGTCCTGTTTAGCTTTGAATCATAATTTGAAATGAAACAAGCAACTTTGGATTTGTTGCTCTTGGGTTCTCTATTTGTTACACACAGACATTGACATTAGTCACTATTAATTAATGCCAATTTTTTATAAGACTGATATCGGTGAGAGACTTTACCATTGTTGGTCACAACTGACTGATAACGGTTACCTGTGAACCCTTAGGAAAAAAATATATGATAAAAAATACTTGTTAAATCAATGTTAGGATAAAATATCCAATATTAAGCTCTTAGATTAAGAAATATGTTCAAAATAGAGAGTTAAAAACTCAATTTGACATCTACAAAATTGAGCAAATCTCTAAATTTGAAATTGTTAGCCATATTTTTCCCTATAACCTAATTGATGTTGATTATCCTTGATTGATGTTGATCACCTAGAATTGACGTTAACCACTATGTAACTTGTATATGCACAAAAAATGTTAAAAACATAGGGGAAAAAGCTAAAAATTGATGTTAAAGGACTTTTTAATGACTTTAATGGAAATCTAAGATTGCCAAATGTCTTCCTTTCTTGAGAGGGATGTTGATCCTATTAAAAATTCCAAGATGTATATATGGACAAAAAATACGGTTAGATCAAGAATTAGTCATGAAAATCACAAAAAATGCACAAGAACATAACAATCTAGGCCAACCTATTTGAATAGGGTGTGTAAATCACAATAAAGATCAAATGAAATAAATTAAATACCAAATTTCCCATGAGCATCTCACCATCCAAATGCAACTCCAAGTATGTGTTTACCCTTGATTTGGAATTTTTGTCTTTGTCAATAATGGATGCTAAGCTCCTCCATCATCTCAAGATCACCATGCATAATCTAGGCTCATGATATGAAATCACTAATATGCCTATAAAATGAAGCTATCATATTTCAAATAAAACATTTATCAAACTACATAAATGATTTATGGAGATAATCTTACATTATAAGTTTACACAATTTAAGATTAAAAATGTGAGTGAGAGGCCTCCTATCTATAGAGTTTATAAATTGATCAAGACTAACCATGACCATCCATCTCAAGATAAAGATGTGTGGCCATGAATTGATCTAATTATTTAAATAAAATCTATAAATTTCCTCATAATGATTTGGGAATAAGGGGAATTTAAGAGGTATTGGAAGCAATAATTTGGATATTTTTTACATTTATGGCTTATGGATGCCACCACAAAATCACCTCAATTAATGATGTAGTTAATAGGAATCAATTTACAATAAATAAATATTCAATTTGCTCTATGAAATTCTTATTGAATCTCATAATTTGTTTTAATTTGCCTAAGTAAGATTAATCAATTTTAGTACATTTCTTTTGAAATTGGTGCAAAATTAATCAAAATGGTCAAAAATTCATATTAATGGGTTGTAATTTGATGCAAGAGAAATTAGAAGGTGAAGGATTTAAGACCTTCTCAACATTTAATAACATAGGCACATGACATGTGACTATGAATTAAAACAAAAGAGTGATATAGGGAATTAAAATTTGAAATCATCATTTTGACTCAAAAGGATTTGAGAAATGTTAGGAATCACATACAATGCATTTCCCCATTTAGGGATACATTAGCATAAATTGACACTTGTATATGGCAAGCTCGAACCATTTAGTACATATTAGTGATTTTGGCTTAATTTGTGCATTTAAGTACAATTCAAGTAAGATTGATAATTTCAACACAAATGGTATTAGGAATTGGATGTCTACATTTCCCCCTATTTGATAAGGTGTATTTAGACATTTAGGTGAAACAACATATTTTCAAAGAAAAGAGTTGTCAAGAATAAATTAGAAATGACACATGATGCTACCTCAAAAGGACATACTAGGATGAAATAAAAGGATGGACTCTCAAAAAGAGAGAAAATGAGATTAACCCATGGAACATATTAAATCTAGATGAGATAATGCTTACATGCATTGATTCCATCAGTGATAAAAATATAATTAGAATATAATGGCCCCAAAATATGGGGGGGAATGGTAAGGATACAATCTTAAAATAGAAGTGACACACTTTGAATACAAACAAAGCTAGGGTGCAAGTTACACGCTCTAGAACTGATCAATCTTGAGACAAGTTGCACACTAAAATATTACTAGAATGAGGGGAAAAGTACATAGATCTTAAAATTATAATAAAAAGGAAAAACATGTATCCAAAGATAGAATAAATAATAATGGTATTCATTATAGCAAATTTGATCATGTGATAAACAAATTTGCCCCAACATGACTAATTTTGATCATTGATAAATAATGGCTTGCCCTTGTAGGGTTGATTTAGATTTGTGAATTAGTTTGAATGTTGTTCCCCTATATGGAAAATTGGTAAGTAATAGATCAAGGAGATAACCTATTACATATATTAAAGATGAGTGGGCTAAAACATAGATATGATGGTGTAATGGCTGCAAAATCCATAAAAACCTAGGCATATGAGGATGCATAAAGTGATGAAAGAGATGAAAAGAATGAAGATGGATGAGTTGACCTGAGATACATCATGTATCTAAGTGACACATACATAGTCTAAATGGACCTTAAACCAATGAAGTTCACCTAGAAATGGGAGAGAATGGAATGAAGGATGAATAAAGCTAACCAAGGTTTGATTAGACTCATGATATATGCCAAGAAATACACATCTAAGCATAGATTCATATGCTAAACCTATTGAACTGAGTTTATACATGGTGATCTTGAGAGTTGTTCATTAGAGGTGTATTGGAATTGAGAGTTAAATCTAAAGCAATAAAGTGTTTTCTATAGTAAAATGAAATTATTAATCATAAATTATATGAACTTATAATGACATGACATTTCACTTGTGGAGCCAGTTCAAATGTGAATATGTATAACTAAGGATAATGATAAAAAATGACCAAGATTAGAGTTATAGCTATTTACATTTACACAAAAAGAAAAGACAAAGATAAAAACAAAACACAAATGAACCCAACTTAAAATTGAGATACAAACAATCAAGACTTAAGTAAGAATAAGAATGTACAAAAACAAAGTAAGAAAAAATTGATAACATGAGATAAATATATAAATAATAAAGATCTATGTGGACCATTAAGATGTTCCTAAAAAATAAAATAAAAGAACAAGACCAAATAAGAAAACAAAAGATAGGAAGAAACAAAAAGAAATAGCCAAAGGAAATAAATAAATGAAGAGACAAGAAATAAAAACAAAACACTAATAAAACACAATTAAACACGAATAAAAATTAAATAAATACACAAATAAAAACCAAGTTAGTACAATTTAAAAATAATTGTTCAAGTACATGTAGTAGAGGTGTTACTTTCTACAACAATGTAGCAAGAACAAGGACACAAAGTTTCTCCCAAGATGATTAGGAAATAATGAAAAAGAAATGGGGGAAGAGAAGAAAAGGAAGGGGTTGGCCGAGTTAACTCCAAATGTACAAGAAAAGTGGACACTACCTACATAGTTCCATGGATGCATGGTTCAACATGAACTTCAAGTTAAAAGTAGTTCTTCCAAGAAGTGGGATAGAAAAAAGGTGATGACAAAAACATATGATTAATGTTATAAAATAAAATGTAAGACAAGACAAATGAGAATGGTCTTTTAAAATAGTAATTGAGTGGAACAAGATACTTACAAAATGGTAAGAACATGAGATAAATATACAAAAACATAAGATAATGTTTTTGTTTTTTTGTGGATCATTTTCTAATGTTTTTGGTGTTTTTGGGATAAAATATTTACAAGGGAGAACTAAATAATCAAGGAGATGCTCATCCAAGAGTGGAAGGTCTAATAATAGCTATGCTGGCTATAACAACCCATGCTTGCAAATTAGTGAGAGCAAGGATCCTATTAAGGCAACAATGCCTACCAAATAGTAGCAAAATAATAGAACATTGTACAATGAGAGGTAAAATATGAATAAACATGCAACATGAAAAAACTATATATTATGGTATTAGTGTTCACTTATCTATATAAGAAGATTAAAAATATTGTCGATGTTGATCTGCTTTATAGAACTAGTGTCAAATGTGATATAATGCCTATGAGTCATAATAAGGATCATAATTAGTCAAGGGATAAAGTGTTTGAGTTAAAACAACTGAAAACATGAAAATAATGTGGTTCTTAAAGGGAATGGTCTAGAATGAATGGGGTAAAAAGGATATTATTAAGGCAACAATGCCTACCAAATAGTAGTAAAATAATAGAGCATTGTACAATGAGAGGTAAAATATGAATAACCATGCAACATGAAAAAACTATACATTATGGTATCAGTGTTCACTTATCTATATAAGAAGATTAAAAATATTGTCGATGTTGATCTGCTTTATAGAACTAGTGTCAAATGTGATATAATGCCTATGAGTCATAATTAGGATCATAATTAGTTAAGGGATAAAAGTGTTTGAGTTAAAACAACCCAAAACATGAAAATAATGTGGTTCTTAAAGGGAATGGTCTAGAATGAATGGGGTAAAAAGGATGGTACATAATGAATATGGTCCAAAAGAGGATGGTATAGGGTGGGATAAAATGTGTTCAGAGTGATAATGGTCCAAAAGACTTCATTGTCTAGAGTTGTGAAAGTAATAGGGTTCTCGAGAGAATAGTCCAGGGTAGGTCAAAAGAATATGGTCCATGAGAGGATGATCCAAGATATATGGTCCAAAATATGCTCTTTGTTTACATATTCTCTTTTATACCTTACCTTTCCCTCTATTTTCTATTTATTTAAGTCATTCCCATTTTATAATAAATACATAATTGTACAACTCAAGTAGATTTAGGATTCATATCCATATCCAAACCATTCAAATTAACATTTTATTTGCTACCACCATTCCACCAAAGGTTACAATAAAACCCAATACCTTAAGACTCATGCCCTAGAATTGATTTCAAATCCATTGATATCCTAAAATGTTATAGGCTACCTTATTAAGGTTTTATGGGTACGCATAAAACTCACATCAATAACATGTATTAGTGATTGTATTACATAGGGGTTTGGTTGAATTATTGATACTCATACTACCAGTATCTATCCCTTTGTGAATGGAATGACCAATCTGAATGGGGATGTGTGAAGAAAACTGATGATCTTTGGTTGGAGGAAAAACACCTTGATGATGGTCTCCCTCTCTTCAACTGATCAACCATTAGGGATGAATACTCATGGATATTATAATAATTTTAGAGATTTCTTATTATGCTTAGACATAATTTTTTACTTCTTATAATGTGATATTATGTCATATAGTAAATGCTTTTAATATTTGTACATTCAGTAATTTGTTATTAGATATAATGTTGGCTAAGAACTTGTACATTATTCATGATGTCGAAAATAACAATAACTTTAATATATGTTTATCTTTAAAAAGGTTTATTTCATTGTACTATTATACCATTCACTCAAAATATGTGTTTTGAGATAAATTTTATCTTCCAAACTAATTAAGGTTGTTCAAAAGTAAAGAATATTATAACTCAACTAGTGGGTTAGTTATATTTACTAGACCTTCATTTTTACATGTATTCAACTATCAAATAGTAAACCATTATGTAAATTAATGGAAAATGTAATATGTAAATAATGTTAAGTTAATTTTTTTTACATGTTTAATTAGTAAAACTTAGTGGGGTCTTAATAGAATTTTAAATAACAAATTATCATTAAGTTGAGTAAGTCCTATTCAAGAGCAACATGTGCTAATGGGAGAGGCCAAGGTTCTTGAATATACTTACGACTGAAATTATCTCATTTATTTTCTATAGTAATCATATTATAACTCTTGGCATTTTTTATGCATAGTTTAATATGTGGTTATTATCTATGCTTTGGCATGAGTTTTTTTTAATTTCAAAGTGTTCATTTGATCCATGCTAATATTATACACTTATGTATGATAAATTATGTTATGAATGCATTAACATGATATTTTTAGTGGTATGACTTTGTACCTTAATATTATGTTTGAATTAAAATGTATATGACCCCTTTGTCAAGGACTTCAATAACTAGCTAACAATTATGTCTTATTCATCTTCCTTGATTTAAAATTTGGTTAAATAATCATTTATATATTTCTTCCATGGACCTTGGTTATACATCCATTGTGTTTGAAATGGTTGACTATTACTTACATTATAATAATGATTATTTATTATAATTAGTTATTTGATTATAATAATCATTTTTTATTATGATTGTTATCTTGTTTCATATGATTATGTTGCTACGTGGGGGACTCCTTGGTCTAAAATCATTCTCTGATTCCTTTTTCCTTGATAATATTAAAGGTATTTGACTCATGTTTATTTATCATTGTTTTGAACATGGATTAAGGCATAATAATATGATTTTACAGTTATTATGATTTTAAAGTTTTGTATTGGCCAAATGGGATTATTTTGGTCAACCATAATGAGAAATTAAAGAGTAATGATAAGACTACTAGGGTTTGATTGCACACTATCTACAACCATGGGGGAATTTAATTATGGAATATTATTTAGATCTTGAAATGTGTTAGAAAAATAACTTGTAAATTATGGATTTGGTTGGAGGCAATCAACATTGTGTCCAAACTAGCTTAGTGGAGGACATAGTACAGGGTGGAAAAAGTTTTCAGTATGAAGAAAAAAAGTTCAACAAGCTAATTTCTAAGCATGTTGCTTCTTTTCTTGATAATATTATGTATTTTAAATATTAAAAATGTTTTTTTAAAATCACTCCTATTTAAATCCTACTTGAGATATATACCTATATGGGTATATTTTTATATACCCATATGAGCCTATGTCATGGCTTAGGGCAGATCTATGTTATATGATTGAGTGGGTAAACATTAACTTCCATGTTTGGTAAGATTAATATTTTATTTCCATAGATAGGGAAGAAATTTAAAGATTTACTCTTGTTATTACCATGAAATTGGATTGCATTTCATGGATATATGATTGTCTATTGTAATGGCCTAAGGAAAACTAGTAAAAAATTATGTTTATATGGGTTAATAAAGCATTTTATGATTAATAAACCATTTCATCTTTGATTTTCCTTGTACCATGTATGATTTTATTATGTTGGTTGTTAAGAAAAAATGGGGGTATAACACTAGGTTATAAAATTTGTGTGTTTTTTGATCTATGGGTAAAATGTAGTATCTCTTTTATAAGATGAGATTTTTATATAACCTACCTGGTAAGATTCTATGAACAAAATAGTGGATTGTGTGAATTATTGGATAGTAATTATTTTTACACATTTGATGGTGATTTTAGTATGTTTTGGTTAAGATAAAATAAGTATATAACCTTATTCTTCACATTTTATGCTATTTTATTTTTTGGGTAATAGTGTATTATTTTCTTGTATGCTAAAAAAATACAGTTAAATTTCACCCATTATGATACATATCTAGTAATGGTAAATTATGTATTAGTTAGATGGTATTTTATTATACACATTAGATGGTATTAATCAAATCCATGATGGTGGATTGTCCTTGATTAATGTTTTTTATACTTTAAATATATATACTTGGTATCCATATAAGCTAGCCTAAACTCAAAATCTTACTTGTTATATGTTTGTAACATACCAAGTGAAAGTCTTTTATTGAAATAAATCGTTGTTTAATATACAATTATGGTTATTTATTGATCTTGCATAGAGGGTTTTTTTTTTTTTTTAATTACATTTTCTCATGTCTGAAAGATTTATTGGTTATTTCATACAAATTTTAACCCTACTCTTACATCATATATGATGTATGAATTTATTGGTAAAGAGTGTTACTTTGGTTGAATGACACATTGATTTATAACTTAATCCAAAATGAATGTTTTTAAGTACTTTGAAGTAGGAAACACACATTGTAAAACTAGCTATAATTTTACATATGTGACCTAATTTTGTATAGCTTTTGATTAATTCTTAGTGGCAAATGCAATTTTTCCTTGTTTATTGAGATGTTGATTGGTTAATCTTATTATAATGTCACTATTGCTTCATTTTGTTAAATACAAAAACATTGTTTGGGCAACTTGTTGTATAACTGCTTATGAAATTGATTATGTATAACCATTGATTCCTTCTTTATAATGAATGTAATGTTTTATTTATGCTAAATTATTGATTAAAATAATTTACTATTGTAATGTTATTTAAATATAGTTTTTTGGAGTGAAATTAAAAATTGATGATAGTTATTTTGTGAATTACTCCTTTGGTTTTGGGTTATTAAACATGATTTTATAGATGTAGGTTAATATATGCATAATAAATAATTACTTGTATCATATTAGTTTGTTATATACATGATATCCATTCAATATTTATACTTTGGAGGCTTGCACTCCTTAGTAAGAATTTAATTTAATTAATTTATGATTGTTGTTAATATTTTAGTAGTTGTGAAAGGATTCATGTTGCTTTTAGACTTTCATTTAGCATGGAAGGTGCATTTTGTAATAATATTTTGGATGGGTTATTTGTGTGTATGTTTACCTTGCTTATTTGGAGGTATATAATGTGATCTCACTAAAATATAAATGACTCACTTGTTGGAAAAAATGGGACAACATTTAATAATAATGAGAGTGTAATTAATAATTTTATGAGGTATTAAGATGGTTATATACCCTATGTTTTGGTTAGTAAGTTTAATTATGTTATTATGGTTTAATATATTGACTAGTAAATAAAAATATTGATATAACATATATGTTTCCTCTTTGTTGTTTGTTGATGAGTTTATATTTATTAAATGATTTTAAGTTTTATTGAGGTTTTGGTAATTTAACCTCCCCTGAGTTTTAAGTTGAACATGGTGATCCTATTTATCAGACATCATGGTATAATACTATTGTATGGCTTATTCTCAAGATAAGTTATATTACATTTTATTATAATTTGTATTCTTTATTTCAAGATTAAATTATTTTAGTTTGATTTTAAATTTTAGAATTTTATCTTGAGATGAACAACATTTCTAGCTTTAAGCTGACTCATTCGATGTAATATTTTAGTGTAGGTGATGTGTTACAAATGGCTTATACTCTTGTGAAAATGTCTATTTGATTGTATTTAATTACTAATTAATGTGCCTTGGTCACTTTTATATAATCTCAAGCTAGGTTTTAGAATAACAAAGACATAATTTATTGTTTATTTAGTATTATATTATAATTTTGTATTGAGTCCTTAATAGTGACTTATATACATTGGGGTGCCACAAGAATTAAAAATGGGGTTGTATATTGTATTATCACTATAATAAATAATGTTAATGACTTGTAATTATATCTCAAAACACTATTTATTGGGCTTGATGAGTAACATATGATGTGGAAGGATTAATTTTAGTTGTTCTATTTATAGATTATTTGAATTGTTTAAATGCATTTCATAAAATTCTTAGTTTATTGAATAATTATTAATTGAGTTGTGTCCTCTGGCCTTATTTGTGTTGGAACTATGAGTTTATAATATTTGATTAAATCTAAATTAACTTGATCATGTTGTATCGCTCTTAAATAAATTGTTATAATCCTTAAGGGGATGGAATCTTTTATTTTGGTGATACCTTTGAATTAGTGTGTTGTGTTCATGGTTTTGCTCATTTGAACCATATATCCTAATTATTTCATTAAGATTATTACATTTTATTATAAATTACTTACTTTTAAGGAATGGAATTAAATAATATTTTGTAACTCTCTCCTTATGTTACATGGTTGTGAAGCAATAAATTACAAGAAAGTGGATGAATTCTAAGTTATCAATTATATGCTACAAATGATCTAGCCTTGGTTGCATGTTTGAGGTGATATAATTATGTTGTTGATACCTATAAACTCATTAAGTGATAGCCTTATTTGGATAGAAATGAAGATTAAAATTATGTACAATTATAGGTGAATGATCCTAATGCTAAAAACACTTTCATATTTAATTTTTAATGCATGGGTATGAGGTAAAAAGAACTTATTCTATTTCAATAGTATGCCACATTATAAAGAGAGTTGTTAACATTGAATGAAAATGTGGAGATAAATTTAGTTGAATGTGAGCTTAATATTGTAGCAAAATATTACTATAGAGTTGGAAATGTTTATGCCTTGATACTTCTATAATAATTTTTGTTTGTTTTTATATCTTACATTTATTTATTTATAAATGGCATAGTAACGATAATGTTGGAACTTATAACTAGCATTAGAGACATGATGGTTATGGCATGAGAGTTAGTCAAGGATATGATTGGTCTTTTGGCCACATATTTCCATGTACTAAGTTTCTCCAAGGGTATTTCCTTAAATATTTAGATGTCATGGTAACTTATAATATTTTGGATGTCCTTGAGGTAATTGGTAACCTTAGTTTCATTTATAGCTTAAGAAATCACTTCTTTCATGCCATAGAAAAGGATATTTTTGATTTGTTACTCCTTGAAAATGGTGTAAGTTATATTATTATCATGTCTAACTATTTTATGGTTTTTGAAACTTATGAAAAGGTAGTTTTAGTATATCTTTAGACATTTGACCTTGTTATAGAGAAAAAACTTATAAGAGATGCATAAATAAGAGTCACATTGGTCAAGGAATGATTCCAATAGTGCATATGAGTTCTCTTTTGAGAGTTAGTTATATTTTAAAAATATTAGACTAAAAGATTACAATTTATCATCTAGTTCAATTTTCCTAAGTCCAATGACTATTCTATTATTTCTTTTGGAGAAATACCCATAGGAAAAAGTGAATTCATGAGCTTGTTTTATAAGTTATTCCTAAGAGCTATACATTTTATATTTATAACCTTAGTCTTTTTTAATCTCGGCATTATGGATATTCTGACAACATAATTATATTATGGATTATGAGATTAATGCTATATTTATAATTTGATCATATTTAGAATTTTAGATAAGAAATATTGTTGAGGTTGGTCCTTAGTGATCTCTATCTCCTTTCAAAAAATATTTTATATGTTGGATTCAAAAGCCTTTAAGGCCTTAATTTGTTAATCATATATATTTTTTCTATGTGGCATTCTTTTAGAAGTCACACATTATGTTATGCCTATATAGTTCAGATTTAAATATATGATTTGAAAGGCCTTTATCTATCATCAAATTATCTTTTAAATAATATTAAGGGATGGAAATTAAGATGAACTTTCCAAGGTAAGATATATTCTTATAAAAAAATTATTGTACATTTTTATGGTACCTAATCGAAGAGTTGTTACATAAAAATGATGAATAATGTTGTAATATCCCATGATGCTTATTACCCTTTTATTTAAACACCAAAGGATGAAAATTAATGTGATTTATTATTTTTTACATAAAAAATATGATACCATTAATTTATATTCACAAAGTGATGATAATATAATATTATGTAAAGGTTCTCAAGTAAGTCATACTATATATTTAGAATGTGATTCTCATGATAAAATCACTTTTGATGTCTCTCATTCCTATATTAGGATAAAATAATTAAATGAAACACAATTTGATGTCTTTCCTTCTATACAAACTCAATTTGAGAAGAATACCTTGATATGCAATGATTCTAAAGTATACACTGATTTTATCTCAAAATGAAATGATTTTAAAGTATGAACTGATCTTGTCTCAGAATGAAATCCTAAGCCATGAAATGTAATTATTTAATACTCCCTTATATAAATTATTAAATTATATAATCACTTAAAACCCATGAGCAAACCTTTAAAAACCACCAATATTCCTACTAGTCATATTGTGTCCATGATGCATGTTGTTGGTGACCTCCAAACATTATTACTTAAACTCACTTTTAAAACAAGATCATGTTGTGATAATATTAAAATAATTTTATTTTAGTAAAATCCCTTGCATGATTTATATTTTAATATCCATATCCATAGGATTTTTTATCCCTATAATTCTATTGTTCAATGTTAATGGAGACCCTTGTAATCAGTCATATAAATATACAATTTATTTGGGATAATGGAGTAATGATGGATGCACACTACTGAAATATTTTCATATAATCCTAATAATATATTCCTCAAATTGGTTTTATAGTCTACACAATGGATTCTTGCCTACTTCCAAGATATTATAAGATGTGTTCCTATTGGATTATCACAAACATATGGTGCTTAAATTCACATTAGAACATATACAAGGTCTAAAACAAGGCTATAATTATCTTATCAAATACACTATTTTGATATTTAAGACTAATTTGTATTCTTTAACATATCAATCCTTGGATTTATAAAATAAATCAAATTTTATAAGGTGTATTCTATCTCCAACCAAAGAAAGATCCATGCATAATATTAATAATATTTTGAAAATTTATGCATGGATGTGTGAAAATATGCATGCGATATTTATTATAAAACACATAAGGATACTAATGCAAATGAATCAGGACCATATTTTCACAAGAAGTAATATCCAAAAAGAGGGTGAAATCAAATTTACCTTATACTAAAGAAAAAAATCCAAGTAAAATCTCTCCAAATAATAATTAATCAATGAAAACAATTATTATCAAGGATAATCAAGTTAAAGTACTCAATAAAAGGAAATAATAAATTTACAAAGCAAATCTTTACATGAATACATCCACTTTCAATAAAATTAAACCACTTAAGTTTGATAGTTTTAGAGATCAACCACAAGATATTCTGTCATTATTGGATAATAATTTAGTCTATGTCCCTCCTAATTAGTATCATCCTCATAATATTAAGAAATAAAAAGGAAACCCTTTTTTAATTTACCATGATATTAATGTACATCAAAATAATTATTATTATGCATTACAAAAAAATATTAAATAACTTGTGGATAAAGGAGTTATTACATTTGGGAAAATGGACAAAAAGATAAAAAAACACTTCTTCATATTATCCTCCATCTCACCCTATGAAGACCAAGATATCCAAGAATAGTCATGTGAAGTAAGTGATGTTAATTTTATCTCTCATTAACATAAAATATAGACAAGGTATTGTTTTAGATACTATTCAAAAACATATTAAATGTGTAATAGAATTTACTAAAAGTATTAGATATAGTGTGCTAGATTTGTAGTATACACATGTATGATATGGGATATATTCCTTCATTGATCACTTTGAGAATAAATATAGTAAATGCAATATGTATTTTACAATGTTATATTCCATGAGCAAATGTAATTTAGGAAAATCATGGTTACAAAAAATGAATGCAAAGGTGAATAATGATTTAAAAAGTTTATCTTTTAATTTATAGGGTGGTTTATTAACATTCCGAAGCAATATAACAAACATGAAATACACTATGGCCTAAGATAAAGTTATATATTGCACTACAAATACATGTGTAAAAAATAAAAAGTACCAGGATTCATATCATTGTTATAAGCATGTAATGAGTACTTCATATAAATAATTAAGAGCATCAAAGATATCAACCACAAGTATAACAAATAACCAATACATGTGTGAATATCTCAAAGGATACATATTCTTTGACACAATATCAAAATTTAGCTATGAATGACAATCAATATGGTTTAAAAAGTTTATGTTCATAATGGTGGTTAGCTTATTCTACATTTATTAGTTATTTCACTTATATGCATGTGAAAATTACATATTGAATCATTAACACATTGTTTCATATACAAAAACACAATAAATATATAAAGGTACTAAGTAATAATGTAATCACACGATTATAACTTTAAAATGAAACAACTCTTGAAATGTATGTAATATTCATTACACATAAGCACAATATAAGAAATAATAGTAAAAGCCACTAAATGATCTGACACTTATCATCTACATCCACATCTATATCAATATTTATATCAACATCCATATAAATCAACATGGGGGCTTATGATGTAGAGACTCAATTATCATCATGTTGATACTTCGATCAAGACCAACTCCTCCTCTCTCAATCCTCATAGACAACCACTCTTACATATAATGCTATGTGATCACAGTACAACTAAATTTACTTAGCTAGTAAAATATAACCTAAATATGTAGATGGAACTTAGGGCCATTTACAACCATGTCAAATCTATTCTAAGTTGGTCTCACTCAACTATGAACACATCAAACTCAACTATGAAATCATTTTAATATGATACATATGCTACATATGTAGTGGTGTATATAGTTGATCGATCAAATAATGGGGTATGATCACTAGTTATATATGTACCAAACTCAACTAAAATATTGTGAACTACCTTACCTAACATGGGTCTAGTCAAATCTAGAAGTGTCACCACTATGATCATCATATTATATATAAAAATAATACATGATATCAATGATAAATCTATCAAATTAAATAATAATGATGTAAATATTTTTAGAATAGATAAATACATGTTTTCAACCAAAGGATGAAAATTAGGATCAATATTTATTTTATTATCCATATCTCCTCATCCACATTGTGCCTCAAGGGCACCCTCTACCATAACATGATGTAAGGTTGGCCACTAATGTAGTTTCCACCATTACATGTAATCTTTAGTACACCTAGTGTCATTAACATCACAAATATAAATCATTGGGCCCTCCTTGATCAAAGAAATAGGTAAAATATCAAAAATATTAAGTTGAACTCTCTCACCCTTATGTGTAATAGCTCTAAAGTTTAACCCTATATAATTGGTGCTGAGGTGAAATCCTATGTAATACCAAATTGGTGTGTAAAGTACTTAAACTAAAAACCCTCATAGATATCAAGCCAATGATCCTAGAATATATGAAAAACATAAATACAACACAACTAAAATCTTTCCTCATCCCACATATAAAACCCTTGATAATGTCTCCTAAAAATAGAATATATTGATAGCTAATCAAGAATATAATGACACTCCCTAGACCCACTTTTCACAACATGTACAATGTTAAATTATATCTTTGTAAACATTTATGGATATACCTAGTCACCATGGGTCATAACCATATGGCATGCCATATAAATGTACTCATACCCACAATAGTGTAAGTTGATCTCAATCCACCACCAAACACCTCTCATGCAAATTTATGGGTTCCTCTATAGATGTGAAAACATCATCCATCCCTTGGTATACATAGTATTGTGTTCCTAAATATCCTATACATAATTATTTAGCCTATATGAAATTAAAAAAACCACCATAAAAAATATTAAATAATGGTATAAATACATAAATGAACATCTGCACACACAAAAGCATTTGATAATAAAATCTCATATAATAATATAGTTATATCACTAGCTTATACCACCCCCATTGAAATGAAAAATCATATATTGATGGCCTCATCATATTCACACCTACCCACTACCACACTATAAATTTACACATATGCTAACCATGAGAAGTCTCAATATCCTCCATACATCCTCAAGTGTGATAGTCACCTCCCCCCGAGGAGCTACAAAGTACAAATATCTAAGTCCCACCACTCTATGAGCATCATAATCATATGCATGTCATACATCATCATATGTATTCATCCAACATAGCCTAACATGGTTACATCAAGAGTGTATTTATTCATGTCACTCAATGATAATGTTCACATAATATTCATCTTGTACGTGCACCTAAAATCTTATTCTTGCATGTCATATTTCAATCACAAAAGCATGCCATTAGATTAAGAAAACTTATACAAATATGATAAAAAATATAGACAATATTAATATTATCCCTAAAAAATATCTCAGAGAAGGCCACATTAGAAAATAAAATTCCATAGACAATATTTATCTAAAGCAAACACTTCCAAAGATAAGTCTTATAAAAAATGGGCATGATCATGTAAGGTCCAAACAAGATTGTAGCCAAAGGAAAAACTTTGGAAGATAATGATAACACTAATAAATCCTAAAATCATTAAAGTATACACATTTTTAAATTTATAAAATAAGTAAAAAATATGGGTTTTACAACATACCAATGGTGTCACGTCCTAAGACTTAAAATAAACTTCACTTACTCAAATTTGGTCAATTTAAGAAATCATTTCTATGGAATTTTTCTCAACAAAGTTCAAAATCAAAATTAGCACTATCAAAATGAATTACAAAATTATATTAACCCAACATATTTATATGGGTCTATATTTTTTTCAAAATTTTCATTATTAAAAGATATAACCTACCAATTAATACTTATGAAATTTATGTGTATGATGAAATTTATGTGTATGATATCTCAAGCAATATGTAAACAATTAAAAATTGCACACTCATAATTTTTTATGTCTGAATCCTTTGAGACATCCTAAATACCCCATAAACCTTCTTAACCCTTAACTAAACCCTCTTAAACCTAACCAAGTCACTATTCTCCTACAACTATTCACATAGTATTATTCAAAAAATATTATTCACTATCACTATTCATTATGGGACCCACTATCACTATTCACTGTTAGACCCACTGTCACTATTCATGATGACATGAAAAATGACATGGCATGTGACATGTCAAATGACATGGAAATTGATTTATAAGGTGATATGGCAAGTGACATGTCTTAGAATTGATGTGGCTTGATGTGGGACATCATACCCCACTTGGGACCCTTCCCCAAGGTGCCTAATGACCTCATTTAAACATCACAAGGGTCACCCCTTGAAATATGGTGAATTTAACATTAAAGGGCCATCATTAAACATGTATTTTGTCTTCACACATAAAAGTGTCCTTCAAAATGGGATACCCACCTCTTTAGTGCTTTGGAAAAGATAAAGGGCACTATATTCACCAATTTTTGGACTCTTTAGCAAGGTGGGAGACAAACCAACAAAGTGGGAGACCCATGATCAATGTGGGAATACCACCACCCTAAAATTTTGAATCATTCATGCACACACATGGAAAATGGTGTCACATTTTGTGGGACATATCTTTAAGTGCTTAGATGAAGACAAGAAAGGGTGGTGAAAAATCTTTTGGCCTCATTTGGGCTCATATGCATGATTCCCACATAAAATTGGACTCATGTGAGAGGTGGGAGACACATCAAACCAAATTTGATACCCATTAATAAGGTGGTAATATTACCACCATTATCCCCTTTTTCATTTATGAGCCCACCTAGAAAATGGTGCCATACTTCTACTATTCCCTCTTTTGGCATGATTCTTCACAACAAATGTTATAAATATCCCCTTCTCCTTCACCAAAGGTTGAATTAAGTTTTTTTCAAAGAATTATTATTAAAATTTTCCCACTTTTTAAATAGTAATTCATCTTGGAGGTTAGAATAATTTAAAGCAAAAAATCTCTGCCAGAATTGCTGCAGGAATTCATCTTAAACAACATCATCAACATTAACAAATCTTCAAGGTAATCTTTATTTGTTTTGTATTTCATTTAAATATTTTATTTTTATTACCTCTACCTTCACCTCCTTTTCCACCTTTTACGTTTTAATCCATTGACTTCCTTTTCCACGTTTTCCATTTTGCCACCTTTACCATCTTTGCTCCTTTGTCATCTTCACCCTCTTTATCCCCTTACCCTTTTGACACCTTAATTAATTACTGTTTTATCTTTTTCAAACATTAAAAAATATAATTTTTATTATCTAAATCATTTACCAAACCCAACCAAACCATTCTTTTTTCCCTTATCAAATTACCAAACCAAAAACTACCATTTTGCCTTAACCAATTTTCAGCACTAGTTGATTTATCTAGTCATTATTTTAGCAAAGCATTTTTTTAATTTTAGTTATTTTTTATGATTTCATGTTTTTAAAAAAAAAATTATATCATTTTATGCAAATAATTTCATTTTTATTTATCAATCTAAGTGTTTAAAGTAGGTGGATTGATAACCTCCTAGAAAGCTTTCGCTTCTAGGATCTATCTCAAGCTAGGCAATCCACCCATCTACTTGTCTAAAAAACAAGTATGTGTAAGTGTTTTATTATTTTTAGTTCATCCTCCCAAGATAAATAGGATCTCTCCATAATCACTTGGATTCAATGCATGCACATTGTAACAGGTTTTTCTATAGACCCTTCTTCACTAGTTTCTTTCTTCCAAAATTAAGAAAAGCAAAAAAAAATAGATAGAAACATTTTGGCATGCCCGGTGGGACCCTTGAGTTTTCTTGGGTTCATATATGTTTTAGGGAACTTATATTTGTATAAGTGAAAATAATTTAGTTTCATTCTTAGAAAATTAATCTTCATTTCTTTCTTTACAAAACATAAGTTTTAATTGCATTTTTTTAGAAATCTTTAAATTTTATTTTCCTCACATTTCTAAAAAAAGAAAAAAGAAGAAATTAAAAATAAAGAAAAGAGAATTCATCCTATAATTATGATTTAATTTTCATGTTAAATTTAAGTTAATTTTAGTTATTTTTGTTTTCATTAAAAATAAATAAAAAAAATCTTTTGGTTAAAATTAATTACATACATAGTTTGCTTTCTTATTTAATTAGCTCATCTAGTTTAATTTAGGCAAATAAAATTAACCATAGTGCACAAATGTTACAAAAACCAAACCAATTACACTAAAACAAACATCAAACACACTTGAGACAAGCCCTAACTATGATTTCATCACCTAGCATATCACCTTACCCTTTCTTGATTATCGTACTTAGATTTAATCACTGAGGGGATAACAACCTCAGCTCTCTAGTTGAGTATAAACTTTGGATAAATGGTTTAAAGGCTAAGCACCCACACTGGCTACATGATTGTGATGTGATGAGATCAAGATCCAAGTATCAATCCATGTACTTGAACCAATACATAATTATTTTTGAGCACCTAAATGCAACCCAACACCAAACATAGATTGCTTTCTAGGACCTATTCAAGACAATTTCTTCTTCAAAATTTTCTAAGGAATAAGCCAAAGATAAATTAAAAATAATCCTAGGACTTAAAATGATCTTAGTGAATGCATTATTTTCCTTGAATCTATTTTTGATTAATATTTGTTTTGAAGTCTGAGAACATATCATTCCTTTCCCATTTTCTCATATGGTTCTTACTCACCAACAACAAAGGGACCTTGAGGAACAAAACTCACCATCAAGTCAATAAAATTCTTCCACACAATCACCAATATAACACATTTCCAAACACATGAACTCCCCTCACTCTCTAGGAAGTCATATTCAGGTAGTCCTAGGAGATGTGGATTTTGTTGATTTCTTAAACAATAATCACATAGCCTTACAACATTACCTTAGAAATACATCTTACCAAACCTTACTTTAAACCACACCTATAGATCTACCTTATTACATTCCTTTCCACCTCATGAGGGGTACCTCCACTATCATGATTACTATTCAACCTTTAGTTACCTAAGCTCTATCATCGACCAACAGTCCCCTTGAGGTTTGCACTAAAAATCAACCAACCTAAACTACCACTACCCTTTTACCACCTCCCAATCACTCATTTGTAACAGAAGTGCTTACCTATATCACTACCCATCTCCCTATAATTACATCCAACCCATAAAACACTACCTTGATTCAAAGCCTTATGGTGTCTATACCCTCCATGTTACCACTGATTAGTACAAAGGTCACTACCCTTCCATCATCCACTAACCCAAATACCACTCCTACCCAATAAGAAACATTTATTTATCTCCATAATCCACAAGGTCACATACCTTCTACCTAACCACCCAATCCTACCCAACCATTGATGTCAACATACTAATATATCTCTTCTACCCAGCCATTGGCATCCACATACCAATATGTGGTAACCTCTCAACCTCATAGGTACTCAAACTCATAGGTACTTAACCTCTCAACCATCACTATAGTATGCATCTTACAACCTCATAGGTACTCAACCCCAAATAAAATTCATGAAGATGATCATGGACAAGATGACTACCCTTTAGTCATCCATTTATGGAGCCTATAATCTCTTGTCCTATGATCAAATTCGCAATGAGCCTATTGACCCTTTAGTCCCTATCAAACATTACCTGACTTAGTGGGATCTTCTAAAATTAACCAAGTTTAATAGTAAGGAAGAAACTCAACAACATTTAAGAGAATTTATGCATTCATGCTACTTGATTAACCATGATGATGTTCTTCTCCTTCATACCTTTCCTATGTCATTATCTAGACCAACATTGGATTGGTATAGTTCCATACCCAAACATTCCATCTTCTACTTTAACCAACTATCTTAAAACTTCTTGGATTAATTTGCAATCAATATATCCAAGAAAGTTTCCATCACCGACCTCTACTCCATTTAGAAATTCAAGGATGAATCCATTACTAATTTTGTGGTTCATTATAGGACCTTAATTAGCCAAATTTCTTTTTCCTTTCCTCAACTCAAACTTATAAGCTCTTTGCTCGAGAATGTGCCAAGCATATTTCATCCACATTACGTGTCCAAATATTATAGACCTTTGATGAATATTTTACCATGGCTCATAAACTAGAGAACTAAGCCATTGATAAAGGAAATATTAAACTCAAAAACATGAAATAAACCTATAAAACCAATGATGCTTCTTCCTCCAAGTCAATAAATCAACCCAATACCAACACCAAGAATAAAGGAACCATAAATTCTATTATCCTAAAATCCTCACCCCCACCATCTACCAACTAATAAAACTCAAAGAACCAAACCTCTAATGCCTCTAATTCTTCAAAGCGAAACCCAATGAACCAAACTTAGAGCAACCAGAAGTAATTAACTCAACTTGGGGAACCCTATGCTTCTATTTTGGAAAAGTTATCAAAATATAATATCATCCAACTTACACCAATTAAACCACCCCAAAAATTTGATGCATCTTTCCCTATTATAGGTTGGTATAATGAAAATAACCATTTTACCTTTTATCAAGTCATAATACATGATATCAATAGTTGTAATACCTTCAAATACCTTTACCAATCCCTTATCGATAAGGGGGAGCTTATATTGGATAACCCTAATACACCACCCAAATAATCACTTATCATATTTAGGAAACCTTTTCCAAACCATGCTCCCACCAAAAATGAGGATAAAAACATCAAATGCTCTCTTAACACCTATATCATTAACATGGTTTTAGACGCACTCACTAATAAAGAACCCATTTGCCAATCTACCAATCCCCCTTCACTTATTGAAATATTAGAATTACCTTCTACCCTTTTAGACATCCAAATAGAGGAAGTAACCATATCCACACCTTTGACAGAGGTTACCACACCTATCTCCCCTATTATAGAACCATCCATTCCATCTTTGGAAGCTATCTCACAAGAAAAGATAACTTCACCCACCAAAGCTCTAATTTTGGAACCTTCCATCAAAAACCAAGACAAAGGTAAGGGAAGCAAACCAAAAACTCTAACCCTTTCTTTGATAGACCAACCTATCCCTTCAAAACCAACTAAAACCTCCATTAAACCAACCACAACCTCCTCCAAATTAATTCACCTTCAAACACCTAAACCCACCAAGATAATTAAAGTAACCAAACCCCTTCCAAGACCAATGACTAAATAAAATAAAGAGGTAAAACCACCCAAAGGCCCAAAACTTCAAATTTTACCTCCCTCAACCTTGCCATCCATTTTGGGTCCTCATCCCTCTACCTTGAGCATGAAGCCCATTATTTTTACCAAAACCCCACCACCTCTGTTGGTTACACCTTCACACATAATTCCTAATACACCTCTCTTTACTACACCAACAATGCCTAAATTGCCTACCTTTCCATCCTCCACCTCTAAGTCATCAATCATATTAACTAAACCAAAACCATCAACCAAGCATACCACCTTACCTAAGACACCTATCACCAAACCTACTTCCAAACAACCTTCTACCTCAACACCCAAAACAAAAACGGTTAAACCTTCACCACCCTTAACTGAGTCTTACATAGCCATTATCCAATGGTTATTAAAAAAATCTTCCTTAATATTACCATTCATCAAACCCTTTAACCCTTCATGTCCCAAACCATCATGGTTTAATGAAAATTTAATTTTTTTATACCATAGGACACCTGACCATGATACAAAAAATTGCAAATCTCTCCAAACTCTCATCAACCACCTTTATGAGGAGGATGATATATTAACATATTAACCTCCTATGTCACCCATACCAACAAAAATAACTACCATACCTACCTAATGATTTCTCACTCCACTCTCACCTAAAAATGAAGATGAGTCTGACTATTCTACTACCTCACCCTCTCCTTTTATCCACACTATTAATGTGGTCACTATATCATAGAAAAGAGATCAAATGAAGGATAAAGTGTTCCTTCCTTAGACTTACCCCTCTTAGAAATTTAAATAAACCCACACCCAACCATCTCCATCTTTAAATAAATCCAAAGTGTCTATCTTAGGTCCCCCCCAATTTAAACCTTCACAACCCAACCCATATGCAATATCTATCTAGAAAGTTATCCTTAAGCAGCTTCACCAAATCCCAATAAAAATGAGCTTGTATTAGTTGATTTATACTTCTCCCCATCATCATCAAGAACTCATAGAGGCCTTATAATCCATTGAGGTCTAACCTAATGACCCTCAACCTCTAGTTACATTTATTGGTGCCCTCTAAACTTATAACTTTGTCACCTTTAAGAATTTAGAAATACCTTTTGTCCACCCTGAGGACCTAGATCCCCCAATCTTTATTACCACTTACATCAACCAAACCCATGTCAAAACGGTTATGATTGATAAGGTAGATAATATTAACATCATATCCTCCTATACTTATGACCAACTCAACTTACTAGACAATATCATGTTAGAATCCATAACGGTCCTCCAATCCTTTAACGACACTATGGAAACTACCTTACGAACCATCATCCTTCATATCTATGTAGGATCCCACACACTCCCTGAACTCTTATATGTGGTAGAAGGAGAATTCCAATACATATTATAGGATGACCTTGGATTTACTCCATGGAACGTGTTCCCTTTACCCTCCATCGATGCATTAAGTTTGAGCATGAGGGCTAGATCAACCATATCCAAGCAGACCCAAATCCTTTCTCAACATGCAACATGACCTATCACCCCAATGATGTCTTCATACACCCATCCAATGCACCCTCATTAGTTATACCCCAACTACTAACCATCGATGAAATTTTAACTAGCTCATCCATCCCTTCTTCACAGCTCTCCATAAAGGAGTCCTTAAGATCTATGTTCCAATGATTCTTGTTAGGGGAGTATCACCTTCTAGCATTGGATGCTTTCCCTACTTCTCAAAAATATGGGAACCTCAAACATGACCCTTCTTATGACCTTAACATTGGAACCATCATCCCTTTTGGTCCCCCTAACCATCAAATTAACTTCATCTATGGGGGACTTGATCGACCACTTGTTACTCCCACCACTACCTCCTCCATTCAACTGTTCACCTCTAACTTTTCCTACCTTGAAAAACAAACATTTGATAAATTATACCTTCATAGGTGTGCCTAGAATGGATTTAATTTGGGCTGATATAAACAAGAACCCCATGAGTTACCTTTGATCAAAACCAAAAAACCTCATGAGTCCTTTGTTTTTGGGTTTGTACCCCTTGAAGAACCCACCAATTCACCTAAACCTATTAAAACCATCAAGGAAGGCATCCCCTCCTCACCAACCCAACCTCCTTCAAATTTTAAGGATTTTGATATCATTCCTCCTATTTTTTTTAATCAAAACCATTAATTTAGGCCCCTTGACCTATCAAAATGATGGTCAAATTCAAACCCTTCCTCTCATCCATCTTAAAATGATAGAGAAATATTCTCCTAACATCAATACCATCCAACATCAAGATGATAATTCTATTCTCACCTACCTTGGTACCCCAGATTATTTAATCCATAAATCACTTTCTCCTAAATCCTTGACCATGTTGAATGAATCCACCATGGATATCAATTTGGGTACTAGAGACAACCCCCATGTTGTTAAATTGGGCCAATAATTGAATGCCAAATAAATTTGAGACTTCTCCTCTTTCCTCCAAGAATATAGCATAGCATTCTTTTGTTCTTATAATGATATGTCTAGGATTGACCCCACCATTTCCACCCATAACATAGTCACTCATCATGATTATAAAATTGTTAAATAGAAACTTTGATGCATGCATCCTTGCATATCCCTTCTCATCAAAGAAGAGATTCAATGTCCTTATTTGTAAACTTCACTCAACCCATTTATTACCCCTAATGGGTCTCAAATACTATACCTATCACCAAAGCCACTAGGGGTCTATGCTTTTGTGTGGACTTTCATGACCTTAATTTCACCTGCCCCAAGGATGACTTTCCTCTACCTAGTATTAACCAATTTGTTGATCTTACAATTGGCCATAAGATGTTATCTCTCATGGATGGGTTTTTGGGTTACAATTAGATCTTGATTGCTCTTGAAGATTAATGTAAAACCACCTTTACCTCCCCTTGAGGAAATTTTTGCTACAAAGTCATGCCTTTTAGGTTATAGAATATTGGTGCAACCTATCAGTGAGCCATGACCTACATATTCCATGACCTCATCCACACCATCATAGAGGACTATGTCGATGATATCTTGGGAAAAATCCAAATCTCGCCAAGATCATTTGAAATTTATTGGAATTATATTTGAATGCCTAATCCATTTCCATGTTAGACTCAACCCCAAGAAATGTGTTTTTGTGGTCCTTTTAGAAAGCTTCTTGGATTTATCATCTATCTTCAAAGAATTTAAGTAGATCATACCAAGGTCAAATCAATCTTGGAGATGTCCCATCCTACCAACCTTAAGCAACTCTATAGTTATAGGGAAAGCTTCAATACATTCACCTTTTCCTTTCCCAATTTTTAGACTGGTGCTAACCTTTCCATCACCTTTTAAAGAAGGCTATATCTTTTAAATGGAATCTTGATTGTCAAAACACCTTTGAATCTCTTAAATAATATATTTTTTCACCACCTATCCTCATGCATCTTAAGGATGACCACCCCTTTCACGTATATATCTCTACCACCAACCATTCCCTAAGGGTAATGTTGGATCACCAAGATGAATAACATAGAAAGAAAGTTGTATATTACATTAGCTACACACTTGTATAATATGAGACTCGATATACCCATACCAAGAAACTCTACTTAGCCTTGACTTTCATGGCCACCAAAATCCACCACTACCTTCTTAACCATAAAACCTATGTCATAAACAACACTGACCCACTCAAGTACATGCATTCCAAGCCATACCAAACCAACATATAGTCAAGTGGCTTATGATCTTAGTAGAATTTGATCTTAAATTCCTTTAGTAAAAGTTAATTAAATGGAAATTCATATCCAACCATTTGGCTAAAGTACCTTTGATAGATCACCAACCACTTTTTCTATAATTGTTAGATGAATCCATCACTACTCTTTACCAAGAGGACATAACCTACCAAATGACTATGTTCTTCAATGGTTTGAAGTGCCAACAAGGTAGGGGTGTTGGAGTTATTCTCAATCCTCTCGATGGAGAACCCCTTACTCTTTCCTTCAAAGTTGACTTTGAATGCACTAATAATATGGTTTAGTATACATCCCTAGTCATAGGTCTCCAAACCACTCTAGCCTTGGGAATTAAGACCATGAATGTCTTTGGTGATTCCCAGATCATGGTCAACCAAGTCAATGGCTCCTATCAATGTAAGAATTATGTCTTATAAAAATACAAACTTTTAGTTGACAAACTTTTATCATCATTCTAACATTACTTGGTCCAATCTATTCCCTAATCTACTAATAAATTCATAGATACAATGGCTTGCCTTGCTTCCTAGATCCCTTCTCAATCTTCCAATTCCAAAATAGTTTTCACCATTCATAATTTTACCACACCCTCTTATAACCAATTTGATCCCCCTACTATTTATAATGTGGATAAGTCCCCATTTGACATTTGGTATGACCAAACTTTTAACTACATCAACTTAGGCATCGTTATTCCCAACCTCTTTAGGAATGCCCAAATAAACTTTATTTAGAGTACCTATCATTACACAATACTAGGGGGAATCCTTTACAAACATGGTTTTAACAGTTTCTATCTTCATTGCCTATGCAACCGTGAAGCTTTCCATGCCATCAGGGAAACACATGATGGGATCTATGGGGGACACTTTAGTGGTTTAATAATTACTAAACATATCCTTCACCTTGCCTAATATTATCCCACCCTTAGCCAAGACTATTGTGATTATGTAAAAAAGTGTGTTAAATGTCAACAAAACTCTAATTTACATCATGTACCATCTAATGGCCTCCAAGTATCTAAGGACTTTTGGCATTTTTCACAATGGGGGCTTGATCTCATTGGGGAAATCAACCCCCATTCTTCATAATGACCAAGATCCATCATCACAACCATTGAATATTTCACCAAGTGGTTGGAAGTTATACCTCTTGTTTTGATCAAAGAGGAGAAGATTGTTGATTTTATCAATCATCATATCATCTACCACTTTGGCATCCCACATAAGATCATCATCAACAATGGCAAATATTTAAAAAAAAGTAAGTCCAAGGTTTATATGATGCATTTGGAATGAATATAAACTTTTCCTCACCTTACTATCCACAAGAAAATGGATAGGTATAAGCCTATAAAAAAATCATTAACAAAATACTAACCAAAGTTGTTAGTGCTTTAGGTCAGGATTAACACTTGCACATCCCATTCACTTTATGGGCCTATCACACTAGCATTCAAACCTCTACATGTGCTACCCCTTTCTCTCTAGTATTTTTAGTAGAGGCAATCTTGCCTCTTGAATTCCAAATCTCCTCTCTTCACATATCTTTTTAAGATCTTATTTCTGAAGAAGATTATTGTCAACACTATTTAGCTCAGTTTGAGCTACTTGATGAGCATAATTTAGCAACCCTCACCCACCTGCATATCTATCAATAACATATCAAATGATCTTATAACAAGCACCTCAAATAATGAAACTTCAATATCAAAAACCTTGTCCTAAAATAAAACCAACACATGACCAACATGGAGAAAAGTAAATGAGGCAAGTTTGCTTTTAATTGGTTTGGACCCTACATCATTACCCATAAGTATGGATCAAAAATCTTATCATTTATCCTCTCTCAAAGGTAAACCAAAAATTAATCCTCTCAATGCCTCATATCTATGTCCATTTTTATATTAAATAAGGATCAAGCTAACTGATTTTATCTAACATAAGCTCATCCCTTGATTATGAGATTATAATCATCACCCATCTTCATCTCCCTTTGAGGATAATTTATTACAACATATAACCATGTGATTAACCATCATAGTCATAGCCTAATCCTAAATATAGGTATCATAGCTCTTCCCATGGTATGGTTGTCACGGATATTGTTCATCTCTAACAAGATGGAATCCCATGGTAATTGTCTTTCAAAATAGGTATTAAACCTCATTTATTATTCTCTCATAATTGAGTCATATATTTTTCATGTCTTTTTACACGTCTAGTATGGTCATCTAACCTACTTATGTGACACCACCTTTATCCATCCAAACCATAAACTAAATCAAAATAGAATTAGCATTAATCAACCCACCTTCTAGGGTACCTTTCTTTACAACCCCAACTTGCCTCTAATTCACACACTTTCTTTGCAAACCATCAACAAAACTATACCATACGGTCCGTCAAATTAGAAAAACCCATTTGAGCACCATTATCTAACCCTAATTGACCTACATTGGCCTGATGCCCATGGAATATGTAGGTACTACTTGACTTATAAGGGTAGTTCATCCACTAATAACTAATTAATCTCCCCCTTTTCTTCTCATTAATTTCCATTGCTAACAACACCCTCTTGTTTAGGCCATCCTATGCCAGGGAAGCTTTAGATTCTTCCTGGCATCCTTGTATTTTAACATCATCTAATAATTTCTCTTTATTTTTCCCCATTACTAGGAGAACTACATTGGCTTGAGGTCTTTTGGATTATGTAGGTAACACTTATTTACTAAGGTCAACTCAGCCACATCCTTTATTTTCTCTTCTCACTTCATATATTTCATCCACTTCACTACCTTCTCTTCACCACCTCCCTCCCTTCAGCTTGCCAATCTCTTTTAACTACTTTTCCATCTTGTCAATATCTTTTAACACAATGATTGATAGCCTTCCTCATTTTCCCCTCTTATCTACCATAAAGCCACCACCTACTATACTTCATTAGCCTCCCTATCACCTTTCTTTGTGCATGCTTTTCAGCCCACTCCCCCACCTACTTTTCATGTTTTTTTCCTCTCTCCACTTCTTACCGAGCATGCCCTTTATCCCCTTTATCTTATTCCACCATCCTCATCCTTTCTCCTTTCCCTTGGAAACCTATCATACCCTCTTTCTCACTCTCTTTTCCTCACCAATTCTACATCATCTTGCTCCCTTACACATTGATGGAAACTTTTACATCCTTCTCTTCTTTGCTACCACCTTTTTACCACCCTTCCACTACTTCAAAACCACCTTCATTCCAATTTTCATTTCTTGTTTCATCTTTTCAATCTGGCATGCTTTCTATTTCTTCTATTTCTTCTAGCATCCCTTTTTTTTTCTTATGTGTTTCACCACTCTCCCTGCCTTTTCCATTTTCTCCTCCACAACTAGCTTCTAACTGGCTCTTTATCCCTTGAGAAGCCTTCGATAATTTCCCTTTTCTTATTATTAGTCCTATCCTTTTTCACTTTGCATTCCCCTTTTCTTCTTTCCATCTTGGTACTCACTTGTCTTTTACATTTGCGTGAGTGTTTTTGATTTATATCCCTACTTCAATTCTTCCTTTTCCTTCTTATCATCGCTAATCTTCATCCCTTATTTTCATCTTATTCCCTTTCATTGTGTTCCCCTATTTCTTCACCACCTCACCACTTTTTGGCTTATCAATCTCTTCTAATCACCCATTTAACTTGTCAATCTGTTATAACAAGTTGATTAGCACATACCTAATCTATTCAACTTCTTATCCACCCATCCTTTACTTCAAATCATTTTTATTAACCCCTTTCCCATTTTCCATCCCATTCTCATCTCCAACAAATCCCTCTTATTTAATTCATTGTTCCTCTCCTTGCCTATCATCATTCATGCTTACATGATCACATCTTCACCTGATTGCTCACTCTCCTGTCATCCTTTTTGTGTCTTCATTTCACTCCTTTTTCCTCATGTTTCCATTTCTTTTGTGTATTTCCTTGTTTTTCATTTTCATCACCAAACTATTTTTGCCTTGGTGTTTTTTAGACTTCTTTTCAAACCTTTCATGGCCTCCCATATTCCTCACCTCCCCTTACCCTTCACAATTTCTACACTTCTTTCCCCATACTTATCAATTCTCTAATCTATCATTCTTTAGTGCATTCCTCAAACCCCCATTTTCTACATTTTATTTTTCTTCTCTTTTCTCTGATTCATTTCTTTTTTTCATCTCCCTTGATGACACTCCTTATTCTTCCCAACCTTATTTTCCCTTCCTTCATATCCATGCTTGGCTCCTTCCATCCATCTCCACCTTCATCTTTATCTATGATCTCATTGTTTTCTATACATATCTCTTCATCCATCTCCTAGTCTACCTTCACCTCATCCCTTATTGGATCTCCTTTATTTTCTCTCATTAGCACTCTAGCTTCTCACTCATAAGAGTTTGGTCACTAGTCACATTGCTTATGTGTGCATATACATGTTTATTTCCTCATGTCCTCTGTTCTCTTGATTTAATGCATGGAATCCTTTTAGGATCACTACTTCAATACATCCATTTCTTCCTTCAAAGTCTTTATCAATTAAGCATGGGTCCTCCTTTTGTCCCTCTATAACTACTCCCTTCACCCTATCTATCACCTCTTTAAACTTTAAACCCTCTACACATTTTGAGTTTAAATGACAAAGTGTGATCAACACACCTTTCTTTAGTCTTCAAATCATGCTCATATGATGCATTCATAGGGCTTATGTTCATTAATCCAAGCCCACTTTAGGTCTATTTTTAGTCCTTGTCATAGATTGAACATTGTACCCTCTTCTCATCCTAATGTGCTTAGTTGATATTTTCATTATGACATTTGTCTCTTGATTATATTCTTCACTTACCATTAGTGTTATTCATTGCCTTACCCCATCTACTTTACCTTAAGTGAGATTATAACAACCATAATCATATAATTTATGAGTATCCACATAAACCTAAGCATAATAACATTCCAACAATGGCATATAACACATTTTGTATATATTTACAATAAATTATGCAATATTTTATTTAAGGTGTGAGGAGTTGTATGACACATACAAAGTTATCAGAATATACACACCTCACTTAAGGCCTTTACATGCATTATTTTCCTACCTAAGCATTAGGTTGATTATCTAGTGACTCTAGATTTATGTTAGTCCATCCTTTTACTTGATTAATCCTTAAACTAACATCTATAACATTCCCTGTATCAATATCCACTAAAGGGTGTACTCTATTATCCTCTTATACATTTATCCCCATAGGGTGAGAATCATATTATACTCTAGGTCTTTCACCCTACATGCCCATCATAGCCATTGCATCCCTCTACTCTAGTTGTTCTACTCATATAGGTATTATCAATTGTTACCTCAATGCACTTCCCCTTAGATAGTGAGGGTTTTTTCCATGGAAAGGCTGAAGGTCATGTTCTCTAGTGCTACACCTTGAAAAAAAAAGTCTCACCTTATTCACTATTGAGAAGGTGATATTTTATGCTTGAGCTTAGGTCATGGGCACCTTTACTCTTACTATTGGTTTAATAACACTTCCATTATCTCCATTAGATGTAGTATTTTATAGATATACACATTCACTATGTAGATTATTTCAAGTTGTGTGGGTTTCTAATTATCTCCACCATTTCTCCCATTGTTCACCATCTTCAACCTCTGGTAGTTCTATGCACCTTGAACAACTTACAAAACCAAATGACTTCATGATAGGTATTCATTCTTACCATGATTATTTAAATAGACTACCTAACAACTATTCCTCACTGACATGATTATCCATTCCCTTAATGAAGAAGGTCCTATGATGTCATTGATTCCCTTGAATAGTCTTCCCACTTTAAATAGTCATGTCTACTTACCTTTTCATGTGGAAACATAGACTCAATATAATGGGTCATCTTGATATAGTCATTATGCATTATCATGATGTCTTTTTGTTGCCCTTATCATCTAATTTGCATTTGATGTCTATACTTTCTTTGTCATCTTGTGGGATTAGTGGTCATTTGCATCATTCTCACCTTTAACCTGGTTAACATAAATTGGCTTCCATCCATAGGCTGTTGTAATGATCATGACTTCAAAACTATTTCTATTGCTGGTGCTGGTAATTCCTAAATACTTACCACTATAGAAGCTCCCCCATTTTATCTAACTATATAACCAATATCTTGGACCACATAGTTCCATACTAGTAGGGCCTCTTCTAAGTGGAATCTAAAGTCATTGGTTCTAAGGAATTAGGATAGAAGATGTAGACATGGATACATTTTTTCTATCCTACCCATGCAACTCTTGGGTTAGGAGCAGTCCATCCTCTATCACTCACCATGCTACCAATTGTCTAACTCATAGAATCTACTTAGCTGTCAAAGAATTTCTTTATAAATAATTAGTTTGCTTCTACCCATAAAACTTGGCTCATAGTGGTGATGAGCCTTTGCCAAAGAGACTATGTAGATCCTGATAGATGTCCATCTCCTAAAAATTAGCTCATAATGATATATGCCATCATTTTTCTTATATCCTCAATCAATTTTAAAAGGCATAAACTCCTCAAGAAGGCACCTCTTCTTTGGATTAGCTTCATCACACGAAATTTGTGATGCTTAGCCTTTTATTACCCACTCATTTATCCTACCTTACCCATCTGTGTCTTCTCCTCCTAATACATGTGAGATTATTATGGTGATTATTCACCAATCTACACCACAACACCTTAACCAAGCTATCAACCCACACCTAGCCTTTTGGTATATCACAATGGGGCAACCCATTTGAAATTCATTATAGAAAAACGTTTGGATTGAAGTTTTGTTGGATATCACATCCAAAAAAATATGTAGTTAATTTCCACTTACCTAGTGCATATGGAGTTATCTCAACCACCCCCTACCTGAACCCTTGCTAGCCACTCTCTGACCAACTGACCATTCAATCATGTTTACCTCAATGTTGGTTATTTTTTACTCAAAATATTACATATCTTTGTGATGACCTAGCCTATGACATTTTAACCACACCAACCAACCTTTCCATGTTGCATTTTTGCATGACCTGACCATTTGGGTTGTTTTATAGGAGCACTTCCTACCTTAGATACTTACAACCCTCCCCTACCATGTCTAGATCACTTGATGGGCATGACCTGATTATCTATAACTAATATTATGGATTGGTCACCCTTGACATATATTCCTCTAGACCCAAACTTAAATTTACCAACCTAGTAACTTTAGTTTGTATGTGTGATCTTGGCTATCATACTTAGTCACATATTCTATGTAGGTTTGCATTTTAAATGCTCAACCCTTTTTATCACCACTTGGTGACTTTTAACCCACTTCTTATCAAAACCATACCTAATTTTTATTTCCATCATCAACTCCCAATTTGAGGGGAAACTCCTCCATACATATTTAGGGCATCTTGAACTTCAACTAAGTGATCCATTTTTGTTTTGTAGCTTGTTGATTCAAAGCTACCTAATAAAAATGAACAAAATGTAGACACTAAAAAATGTCATGCTTATAATTTTTGATGTTTGAATCCCTGAAGACCTCATAAAGACCCCATAAACCTTCTTAAACTTTAGCCAACCCCTATTAAACATAAATAAGTCACTATTCTCCTATCACTATTCACATATTACTATTCAAAAATACTATTTGAAAGTACTATTCACTATCACTATTCGCTATCAGACCCACTATCACTATTCATGATGACATGTTATGTGACATGAAAAGTGATATGGAAGGTGATTTGGAAGGTGATATGGTAAGTGACATGGCTTAGAATTGAGGTGGCTTAATGTGGGACATTATACCCCACCTAGGACCCTTCCCCAAGGTGCTTAATGACCTAATTTAAACATCAAAAGGCCCCCCTTAAAATATGGAAAATTTATACTTAAGGGGCCATAATTCAACATGCATTTTATCTTCACACATGAAAGTGGACTTTAAAATGGGATACCTACGACTTTAGTGCTTTGGAAAAGACAAAGGGCACTATATCCACCCATTTTTGGACTCTTTATCAAGGTGAGAGACAAACCAACAAAGTGGGAGACCCATGATTAAGGTGGGAATCCCACCACCCTCATATTTTAACTAATTCATGCACCCACATGGAAAATAACACCATTTTTTGTGGGGCATCCCTTTAAGTGCTTAAATGAAGATAAGAAAGGGTGGTGAAAAGTCTTTTGGCCTCATTTGGGCCCATGTGCATGATTCCCACTCAAAATTTGACTCATGTGCAAGGTGGGAGACACACCAACCCAAATGGGATACCCATTAACAAGGTGGTAATCCCACCACCTTTATCCCCTTTGCAATTTATGATCCAACTTGGAAAATTATGCCATACTTCTACTATTCCATCTTTTGTCATGATTTTTCATAACAAATGCTATAAATATCCCCTTTTCCTTCACCAAAGGTTAATTTAAGTTTTGGTCAAAGAATTATTGTTGAGATTTTCCCATTTTAATGAGGTCATCATCTTTTAGGTTAGAATAATTCAAAGCAAAAAAGCTCTGTCATAATTGCTGTAGGAATTCATCTTCAACAACATAAAAAAATCTGTGGGTTAATATTTATTTGTTTTACATTTCATTTTAGTCTTTTCTTTTTATTACCTTGACCTTCACCCCCTTCACCAAATTTTCCATCTTAATCCATTGACCTCCTTTGCCACCTTTTCCATTTTACCACCTTTACCCTCTTTGATCCTTTATCATCTTCACCCTCTTTATCCCCTTACCCTTTTTCCACCTTAATTACTTACTATATTATCTTTTTCAACCATTCACCCCTCTCATTTTTATTATCTCAATTATTTACCAATGCCAACCAAACCATTATTTTGACCCTTATCAAATTTCCAAACCAAAAACCATCATTTTGCCTTAACCAATTTTTAGCACTAGTTGATTTATCTAGTCATTGTTTTAACAAAGCATTTAACTTCCTTATTTTAATTTTACTTATTTGCTATAATTTTCTAAGTTTTTTTTTCAATTTTATATCATTTTATGCAAATATTTTCATTTTCATTTATCAACTTAAGTATTTAAATTAGGTGGATTGATAGCCTCCTAAAAAGCTTTCGCTTCTAGGATTTAGCTCATGCTAGGCAATCCACCCATCTACTTGTATAACAAACAAGTGTGTTTAAGTGTTTTATTATTTTTATTTCATCCTCCCAATCCAAAGAGGATCTCTCCATAATCACTTGGATTCAACACATGAACATCATAATATGTTTTTCTATACACCCTTCTTCACTATTTTATTTCTTCCAAAATTAAGAAAAGCAAAAAAATTAGATAGAAACACAATACATATTGAAAATAATCCATATTAAATTTGTTGGAATACATGAAATGAATTATTTTGTACTGTAATATTTACATCACTCTTATAGATAATTTTTAAAATTCCTTATTTAATTCTTATTTTTATATACATATATGATACCACATATTTATTAATACTTAGAGATTATTTATTTATATTATTTCATTTGGAAATAATTGTATGTTACCCATCAAGCACATTTATTAGCTTATACTACAACATCCAAAAATTTTAAAGTGGTTCATTTCCAATATTTTAAAATGATCAAATTTAAAAGCTACTTTATCCAAAAAATTACAAAGGGTATAACTTATTTTATATTACATTTATTTTAATGTGATCTATTTGATACTATCATTCTTCACATTGAAATGGGTAATACATTATAATTATTACATAATTTAATATTTAAAATATAATAATTATGGGAGTACTCAATTTCGGTAGATTATACATGGTTTAGATTATCTTCACATGACAAATTTGTAACAAGGGTTTTACATATTTATGATAGATTATACACATGGGTACAATTTGTAGGGTCATATTCCATGTAGGTGAACTCCCTCATGAAAATAAAATAATTATTCATTACCAAATATCAATAACATTATACATATTTATATCCATATGGAATGCATATGCATATACAAAATATAGATGTCAAAAGTTCAAAATGATTCAAAATTCAAATACATGATATATATTCTCACATTAATATATATTATGGGGTCATATGAAATTCATATTCACTCACTTTTATAGATATTTGAGTCTATATTTATACACACCTGGATGCATATACATGGTCATGTGCAAAACAATTATAGGAGCACATATTATAGGTTTCACATACAATTACAATTGATGATATAGATGCATGGAATTTTATATCATTTAACACAAATTTAAAAATCATGATGTTGGTTCATGCACACATATACAATTTTTAAATTAAAAAGGAATGATACTAGTCCCGACACATATGTGCTACAATACAATTTATATATTAAATGCAAAATTATTATTTTAATTAAAATATATAAGAACTGTAGTCATGGTGGGTGCATAAATATTCTAAATTTTTTTTCGATTATGAAAATAGAAACTAGATCCATATGTAGCAATGTGATTCATTCTTTTATGGGTAATGTATGTTTGAGTCTAGAGATAATCAATGACCTTGGCTTCACTTTAATATAATCCTTATGGATTCCATCATATCATATTTGAGTATATTATTAGATATGTATTAGTAACTTGAGTTAGTATTCTATTTTTTAGTGACACCCTATGACCTATTACTCTCCTGCTAACACTTGAAGGATTATTCATTTCCTTGGCCAAGAAATGAGAAAGGATAAAGGTTTCCCTTATACACTTGGTTAGGTCTACTAGTCACCCATGAAATTTATAATTTTCATAGCATGAGCATTCTAACCATCATTTCATTAAATTTGGACATATTCTAGTCCAAATTGAAAACCAAAATTATTATTATTAGATTTTTAGAGTGTAAATTATTTTAAATATTGTATTCTAATTTTGTGTTTATTGTATTCCAATTTTTGATTCATTAGAATTTCATATCATATTTTACGGATTCTAGTTTCAATGTTTTCAAAATTTAAATTTATTAATAAAATTGTATTAGATATTATTCTAGAACTTTATTGAAATAATTAATTTTTAAAAAATATTGGTTAAGTAATTAATATTTCATTTTGATGCAATCAATTCAAAATTAATGAAATGTTCCTCCCTCTATTTGAATCTAAACCCATATAATCTTAAAACAAAAAATAGTCTTTATGAAACCATGCTTCTCAGGTTGTTGATATCATAATATTTTGTAGTATTATTAAATCCTTGTTCATAGTTCTTCATAGTATGGGGCATGAAAATGATCATGCTAAATTTTTGAGATGATCCCAATTGTTGCACTAAGTTCACACTACTCACAATCCTTGAATTAGACATCTTGTCCATCTACTCAATTTTTATGACTCCCATTGATTACTTTATAGTTTGAATTTACACATGTATGGTGTTAAGGTTAATTAATGATCCACTTGGTAGTTCTTAGTACTTTATTTTGATTCATGAAATTGACATTACTAAGGTGGTTTTAGTTAGTCAACTTATCTATTTTACATTTTGGCATCGGATCCTAATCCATGGGATGTCATGAAAGATGGATGTGGATATATGATGATGTAGTATGAATGTAAGCTTATATAGATATGTTATAAGTAATATATCATTTTAATATTCAAAATGGATATGTTATTTTATATCTTGATCATAATGGGCTTGTGCCTACTTTTACACTAGACATTAAGAATTTTATCAATTAATCCCATTCTACACAATAGAAATATTTTTGGTAGTTGATAGTATTCCAATATTGTGTAGAATGGATACATTCCCATTCTGAACAAGATAAGAATAATAATTGAACATCCATTTTTTAACAAATATTATATAACACAAGCTTGGGGGAATTCTTCAATGGAGTATTACCAGTATGTACTTGAAAGTATTCTAATAGTTATGTATAATGGGAACATGCTCATTATAAAAATATAGGAATAATAAGAACACACACTTTATACCCAATATTCTCTAACACAAGCTTGGGGGTATTATTCAGTGGAGTACTACCAGTATGCCCATTTTACACATAAACACTTGTTAACTCATCTGAATCACCTAGAGATAAGCTAACTCTCCATTTTGGTCTTTCAATTTTATGATAGGTGCCATCTATACCCAATAATATGTGGCCTTCATGTACTTATATAAAAAAAATTCTGAGAAAGCAAAACTTTGAGATTTTAGCAAGTGTTATAATCTCACTCACCTAGACACCTACTGGTTTATCCAACTACTGCCAATATGCCCATTTTACACCCAAAAACCTATAACTCATCTGAAATTGCCATGCATTTCTCTCCATATCATTCAAATCACCTAGAGATAAGCTAAGTTGACACTCCATTTTATTCTTTCAAATTTATGATAGGTGTCATCTACCTACTAATCCACAACCTTAGTGTAATTAGAAAAAAATTCTTCATTTCCCAGGTAAGTGAAACACTAAGATTTCACCAAGTGTCATAATCCTACTCACCTGGAACCTAACACACCAAACTTAAACTATTTTTAAGCTTAGGTAAAACACCATGATCATGATGTGTGTCTTCATCCCATTAACTCATTATAATAAAAGTATTTTAAATAATTGCTAAGTCCTATGAATAAATAAATCAATGAAAACATGACATGTGGCATCATCCCACCAATCTAAGAGTTACATCAATAGAATATTTCTTTACAAAATTTTTAGCTGAGTGGAGAAATGATAACCATCCATGTGTCATGATCCTACTCACCTAAAGACTAACACTTCCAAATTTACCAGTATGGGATCTCTAGGAAAATAGAATGTTAGAATCATGATAAGTGTCATAATACCATCAAGATAGGACCATCAGAACATAACATAATAATCCAAGAACTATGCACTAGCGAAATAGTGACGTACAACCATGTGTTCTTAAGACATATGATAGATATGCAAATGATGAAGACATATAATAATTATATCTTGACAAACATAATCAAACCAACTATATTGGGACTTAGTCATGAAATTTTAAATATTATTGATTATTAAATTAAGTAGTGATTAATATATATTTGCAAACTAAGTGTGATAATTATCGGTGCATACTTTGATGTGTAACTATGAAAATTTTATGAATCATATAAATTATTATCAATATATACGTACCCATATAATCCATGAGATAAATTTAGTATTGTTTAAGAATCATATCTTACTTTGGATTTTCCACTATGCATATTAGTGAAGTTATATTTAAATCTACAATAATGTGTATCACATTTATGCCTCCATAAAGTATTATAATAGGGGATTGAGTGTGTTTTATATTGATAACACATGCTCATAAAAAATAGAAGATCTCTCATACTTGAAATGATGCTCTGATAAGACAATCCCAATATTAGTTGGCCTCAAAATGTCTAAAAACTCGGTGTGTGATCAATCAAGTGTTATTCCCACTTTCTCATCAAACTTGTATTTTGAATTATGAACACCATAAATGATAAATACCACTGATAGTCCCTTAAACCCACCTTATTCATTAAAAATCCTATATCGTCCTTCAAAAATTATTTCATTACTTTATTTAACCTTTTTTTTATGTAGAGGTGTACAAAATTATGAAATAATTAATATTTAAGCACTAAAACAATAAATATGCACACACAAGTCAATGCACTAGATCCAATGCATGAGAGTAGACCTATACCATCACTTTGAGTAAAATTGGTGACAATGTTGAAAAAATATGCAATAACCATCTCTGGACTAAGATAAATATGGTGTTCTAGTGCTCCTAATGTTATGCCTAATATAAAAGTAAAATCACACTACCATGTGAACTCAAAAGTATCTTCATCCCTTGGTAGAGAATTTTTCATAACTATTGATACATATAGTTCTAAGAGGTTGATGAAATCCATTGATATCACCATATTATATTTTTTTATTGTCTGGAATCCTTTCTCTATTTGATTTTTTTATTTTTCTCTTTACATTTTTGAATTCCTCACAAAGTTGAGCAAACTGAGTTTTATGCATAAAAAAATTATTCTATCACATTAGATGCATCACACCCCAAAATAGATACTTCTTCAAAACCCTATGAATTCAAATACCTTTTAATTTTCACCCTTGAGACTCTAGTCTCCTTCAATCTTTTATAATAGGCCATTAAAGTTTCTGCTTTCACACCATGGATAACACTCACCATCAGCCAAACATGTCCACTCATAATTTGTCTATGAGTACATCCAATTATTCCATAAACATACCCCATGTGCATTTAAATAAACCCACTTAGAAAAAATTCAATGAATTTGTGTTGAAATCTGGGTCTTTGTCTTTCTTAGGGATACAATCCAACCCACCCTTTTTGTAGAGAACAAAAACTAGAACCTTTTTTCCCCATATGTCATTGGGAAGAATGACAAATGTTAGCTTATCAATAAGGCTTTCAATTTTTTTTTTTTCAAAAATATTCTTAATCTCTTATTCAAATTCTTATTTGCAAACATAAAATAAAAATATATTAATCAAACATATAAAGTAGTTAAACAATTTTTTTGTTCATTTTATTATTATCTGAATTGAATTAAATAATTAAATTACCTTATAGTTAGCTATATTTTTTTGCCTAAATTGGTGCATTGTGATCTTTTCCCCATTATCCATAATGCCTTGGATTTGTATAACTGGTCAATAAAGTGTGTTAGAACCCATGTTTATTTGGACATATTTTTAATTTGCATATATTGATTACCTTCTCTATTGTGTCTTTAGTAGAAATAATAGAGATAAAAGTTGTTTTAATATGTCATGAAAGGATGCACACTCGTGGTAAAATAGAATAATTTTCATATCTATGATGGTATATTGTCCATCGATGAAGTATAAATTAGTCTCTAGATTTTGTAATCATGATTGATCTCAATGTCCAAGATATCACCTATTATTTTTCTAAAAGGAAGTAATATTTCCTCCTAATAAAGAGGCATAGGATTATACAACATTGATCTAACCAATCTATCAACACTGATTGGATCAAGGGATTACTACTAGTATTTAATAGGAGTTTGATGGTAGTGTTCAACTCTAATCTTGAATATTTTTTCATTGAATATGAAAAGTTGAATCTCTTGAAATGTGAAAGATTCAATTTTATTAAATTCTTTTTCAAATTACTTCAATAGATTTTTATCCCATGTATATGTATTTAGCTATTAGAAACATGTTACTAAAGTTTTTTTTTAGCTTCATCAATAGTTACCTCTTCATATATGTAAAAAAAATTTGGATGAAATTTTTTATTCCCTAATTCTTTGTCCATATTCAAGTGACGGGAAATGGATAAAGTGAATGCATAATTATACATTATTATAAATTCTAGGTTAATTCCATTACAAATATGTTCACTAGTTTCCATTCTGGTGGTGCTTCCATCTATAAATGGTTCACTTTTATAACTATAAGAAAAATAAGAATCTTTATAATGTTTTTCCAAATTAACCATACCACCTTTTATATGTAATGGGACCTATATCTCCATTTGAATAATTTTTAATAAGTGGTCATTTTTTTATATATGCTCTACTTTAACCCTTATTACATTATTTACAATTAATTTCATATTTATCACTATCCCAACTACTTGATGTTCCCCTAACATGGAATGAAACAACTATAGGTCATTGTGATAGTTGATAGAGAATAGATTTATAAAAATCACTCCTCATCTCTTTTTCTCCTAGTCCAATGCACCTTCAATAACTATAATATCATGGTATGAAACACTAGCCACAACATCCATTATAATTTTTGTTATAAAAAGTTAGTCATAATTTGTCAATTTAAATATATCATGATGACATTTGAAATTTGACATATTTTAAAACCATGTAAACAAATTACTTAGATATATTAGTCACCAAATCATCATTTTTTTAAATGGATGGTTATAACTTAAACCTATCAAGTCTTGATATAGGATTCATATAAGAACATAAACATATATTATTATTGGCCACTTAATGATAATAATATTATAGACTTATGTATAATAGACACATGACCATTTTGAATTAAGTCTAGTATAGGAATCATATGAACATCATAGGCCTATATTCACAATATCTTGTGTAGATAACATAAGTTAAGAATATAGGGCATGTTACTTATAATATTTTTGTGAAATATTTCCCATTATTTTTATGTTGAAGTGGTGATTATTAGTGAATGTACCTAGTTAGAATGAGTTTGATATTTTAACTAATATTGATGATTTATCTTATTTTTTTCTAAAAATTTAATATATGTGTGTGCTAACAACATTACAATTTTTTTCAACTAACCCCCATAATTATTAGTTTTAACATGCTACTACATCACTATAATTTAATTTAAGTTAACTTGGAATGGTTTAGACATCAATTGAATCATAGAGCACCCTTATTAAATGCCTTACATTTCCCTCCTTTTTGTATTTTTATCAAACTCTAATTAATAATCTTATTCAGAGGTTGAATATATATATTTATAGTTGTGAGGGTTCATTACCAACTAATCTGATTCACGAGTTGGTAGCTATCTTGCTAGTCTTTTGTTTCCTATTTTTCTAGACACCTATCCATCAATATCATGGCTGAGTCATATCTTGAGCTACACAACTCTGACATTATGTGTTTGAATAATGTGTTAATCCATTCAACCCTATCAACAATAAATTCAAAAAGCTTTGTCACTAAGTACAAAGGTAAACCTCAAAATGTTGTAACCATACCAAAACATGAGACATCTAAAAATACACTTCACAATATCTATTTACTCTGAAAAATCACATGAAACATAACATATAAGGATATTTATGAAAATGAGATGAGTCTTTTGACATGAAAATGTAACATCCCCATTACGAACTGTTATGCTTTTGCAATAGTGTAATCTATTTTAGCATAATTGTTAGACATTATGCCTATGAGGTAGGTCAGACTGGTTGTATTGACTTATGAGTGTTGTATTATTCAAAAACACTCTAAGTTATGAAAAATTGATGTTATAAGTAATTAATATTTTCAATTAGAAAATAAATATAACTATTGTTAATTTATTTTTTTGATGTTAAATGTGGTAATGAGACCTTAAAAAATGATTTTTATGTGTCTTAGGTTAGCACATGGGTATTCAAAGGTTGAAATTGACTACAATTCAAAATTATGACTCTTACTTTCATTTGTATAATTATGATGAGAACTACCATTAATCCATAATTATGAATTAAATGAGGTAATTGAGGTTGTGGCATATCATCACCTTGTGTGCATAAATTCATGTTTGGTTCTTATATTTTTAAAGCCTTAAAAAAAGGTGACTTTGGCATTATTCTTGTCTAGATTGGCAATGATAATTTTAAGCACATGGTGGGGCCACTATGCGAACAAACCCACCCCTAGATGGGTCCAGTAAGTAACCTCCTATTTTATAATCTAATTTTAACCAAAATATGGTAGAACCACCTAAGGGGATATGATCCACAATCTTGTTATGCAATATTTTATTAGTTATAAAAATTATTTCAAAAATAAAATAAATTCCTTACCATACCATGTCAAGCTAACTAACCCAAAGAGCTTAGCTCAAGTCAAGTTAATCAAGTGGCCAAGTGGGAGAGTTAAGTTCATGGGGAAACATGCCTATTTTATAAATTATATTAAATTATTTTATTAATATCCCCAAAGAGGAAAATATTTGTTTATTAACCCCAAGGAGGAAGTGGAGTGCATTTTCAAGAATTCAAGGGAAAATAAAACATTCTCATTGATTTTTTTATGGATCCATATGCAAGTGGGAGAGAGAAATAAAGTGTGTAAAGTGGGAGATGAAGGCTTGAAAAGTGGGAAAGCCAAGTGGGGTACATTTTTTCTCTTGGGACATGAGCATGGAGAAGGGAAACAAAAGGAATGATACATTGTACATGGGGAGAAGACTCTTCACCAAAGGGGGAAGAACATTTAGTTATTTTTGGGGGTTGGATTTTTGGGAATGGAGGAGGAGAATGGAAGGTGGATTCATGAATTAATTAAGTAAAGTTTCATACAAGGCAATGATTGGAGGTATTGAGGTGATAGGTATGTTTTTTCTTTCATTTTCTTAATATTTAGATATTTTTCTAAACCATACATAGATGAATTCATTCATGAAAAGGGATAATTTTACACACCATTACATGTTTGTGTTAATACATGTGAATATTTGGTTTATGATTTGAATGGATGACCATACACTTATAGATAAAAATACATTTAAACAATTTGGATATAAATAAACACATGTCTATTGTATTACGCAAAAATGGGTGAATTTATTGCACCAAAACCATGACTAGATATAAAAAGTCACATGGATATTTTAAGATACTAAAATTAATAATTTTACATACCAAAACTATGGATAAGTTAAAATAAAAATATGGTTGAGTTTAAATAGTCATAATTCTAAATATTCTGAAGAAAATGGATGATTTTTCATACCTAAACCATAGTTAGTTTCATAGAATTATAATTTTATTCAATATGCCTATATGGATATGTTAAAATCATGAAATGAATGGATAATTTATTAAAAAAATGGTTGAATATTAAACTTATAATTTATGTGGCTGACCCTACCTTACATGGTTATTTCAAGCATGCGTATGATGGATTATTTTGTATTGGTATGGATGGAAATTAAAACCCCACATGGCTAATTTAGCATGTGTAAGTTGTTTGTACCTTGGGTTTCATTTTATGATTTGTGCATTAAATCTATGGTTTTTTAATACTCCAAACCCATGGTCATGCCGATTCATTAAAATAGTTGATTTCATCTTTTAGAACCATGATTAGAAATGATGACTTTTAATGACATATACATATGTTTTTATGCTTGGTGCATACATTTTTATGCATGATGTATAAAATTGTGTGTTGAAGTTATATTTGGGTAGCTAATACATATGTTTATATGCATTTTGTTTGCATGGGTACCTTGGAGTCATTTTTGAGTAGCTTGTGCATATGTTTTCATGCCTTATGCATACATGGATATGTTGGACTTATCTCTTGTGCAAATATTTAAAAGGGTTAATGATAGTTTTGTATGTTTTAGAGGGATTATTGTTGAAAATAATCAAATAGACAACTATGGGTTAGTTAGGTACACAATAAATGAAATTATAGGAAATTCTATGCATAATGAAATATATAAAAGAGATCTTAAATTCTGACTTATATGGCTGCAACCATTGATTGATATGCAAAGAAAAATTTGGTTTTTAATTTGTATTTTTCACTCCTTTATTAGATATATATTTATTTAAGATATATGGATGATCTTAGTTGTACATTGATACATTGAGTGGCTATACACCTCATTGCATGTTTATAAGGTTGCATGCATTTTTAGAAAACATGTAGTGTATATTTGTAAGTGTTGAGTTCAATTAATTTTATGTGTGAGATATAACTATGTGGTGAGTTATTTGTGATCATTAATTTCATGTTTAAATGGTTGAATCTACATCAATGCATTGATGACATGCAACACATGGCTAAGTCCATTTTATATGCATCAATGGTATATTTAAGTGACTATAATTATATTCAATGCATTGATGACTTTCATCTACCTATCCAATTTCATTAGTAAAAAGTGATGGTATGAATAAGTGAATAAACTTTATTAGATGCATTGGTGTCATATGATACATGACAAATTCCATTTAAATGTATTAATAACATGATAAGTGGCTAAGTAAACTTTATGGCATACCTACCAAATTATTTATATGTTTATATTTTTCATTTGATGATCCAAATTATATTTGAATGAGTTTGTTATTCATAGTAGAATACACTTTGGGATGGTAAAAAGTAAGTGGTTTAAATCTAATTTAAAATCCTATTTTGAACTTGCCATGAACATTCATGAGTTTTTGGTTATGAGATAAAAATAATCTAGAATTTCCTTAATTGTACACAAGAACCTCTCCTTGATGGAAAATGGGAATCGGATGCAATTATATTTTAGTGGTAGTTATTTCATCATTAATATTGATGTACATTCCTTTATGTCATAATTATTATTTTTTGTACCCTCATATGCATCATAGATATTTTTTAATTATGTGATTATGTCAATTATTTGGCTATATGTAACATTGATTTAGATGCTTATGTTTGTCATGGATATACCTTACATCAATTTGGTTGCATATTTTATCATGGATTTATTTTTAACCTATAAATATATTGATTATGATATTGGCTGCATTTTACATCCATGAAGATGCTTATTTTTTTCATGGATGCATTTTACTTATGTGAGGATGATTATTAGATCATTTTTGGATCACATACCTTGGTAATACCTATTGTTGATATGCATTAAGGATGTACATTAATACTTGATGTACTTAAGGAGAAAATAATTTATTGTGGTCCATAGAAATACATTAGTCTGTGATCCCATTTAAGAGTATGTATGGCATCCTTGAAGTAATGGGAAAAGGTTACTTTTAGTGGGGGTTATCCCTATGCTTGATGAAAGATTTTAAATAACTCTAGGTTTCCTTTGGATAAAAATTATAATACTGGTGTAATTGATACATGTGGAAACATGTGAGGCTTTAAGTTTGGTTCTATAAAACTTAACCTAAAAAATTAAGAATACATCCTATGCTTATTTATTGATTGGTTTCATTTGGTTCATTATTCCATTTTGATAAATTATGGATATAATGATAGGGATTACTTTATTGGTTCCAATAAATGATGTATGAAACTATCATTGTGACTTTTTGGTTAAGAATGGGTTGATCATTAAATGTTAATGGATAGGAAATATGGTGTGAGGACCTCAATTCAAAGATTAACATATATAATCTCTACATGTAGCATTATTTTCATAGCCTAACAATATCTTTAAGTTTTCATTTTACATTAGAAAATAGTTCTCACATGTTGGAATTTGATTCATGGATGGAATATTATCATGGTTGATGCATGATGAATATTAATATGTGATTATACTTCATATTATCACAAATATTATGGATGTTTTTGTGAGAATAAATGTACTGACATCTTCATGTGGAATTGTCCATTATTATAATACTCTCTATTCTATCATATTGTACATTGAATTAAATTGAATGGTTTTAAGTTGGACATGAAGTATGGAGTTATCTATACTTGAAAATGAAGCATTCATTTAATACTTTTGAAAACATATATGGTGCCATGACCATAATGTCAAATATTTGGTTTATGAAATCTTGATAGGTAACACTTTTCAAGCTACTTACACTACCATTGGATTACATTTTAATCTATATGATGTCCCATCATGTTTGATATTAATCCTATATGTGACAAATATGCATGGATGTTTTATAATCAATGAATTATTTTTATCATTTATATAGCATGTTAAAGTTTAACATTGATTTTAGTTACTAGGGGTGATTACCCTAGTATTCTTGGCTACCCTATATGTAGTTGCTATGTATTTTTCCATCATGAGGTAACTACTTATATACCTAAATAATTAAATTAGAATATATTAGTTATAATGGGAAACTTAACCAGGGTTATTGACAAATAAATGGTCATATTAGGAAGACACATGCCACATATAAAGTTTAGAGTATATCAGTGTGTACTCGCACAATGATACACCCTAAACTGTATACCTCTATTTGGAATAATACTTCATAAAATATTTTATAGGTGATTTAACCTTATTTAAGACTCATTAGTTTATATAATGCATTCCTAATTATGATCATGCTATTACATAATCAAATAATGTGTTATCTTGTATCATGGTAATTATAAAATGGGCCCTACACGTTGTGTTATTTTCACTTTGATAAAACAATTCCAAGATTTGTTTGGGTTGTTTTAAAAAACAACATCAAATTTTAAATTCATAGTTAGATTTTCTAGACATGAAAACATGTAGAGAAAGTATTCAATTATATTAGTTATCCTATCCTCTTGATCATATTATAAAAAATTCACATAACAGACAAAGGGATTAAATTCCTATATTTAGAATTAAATTTTTAAAATAAAGAACAAAGAAATAAAATGGATAAAAAAATAATTTAAAATTTAAATATGGTAAATAATGGATTGAAGGATTAAAAAAATAAAAAATTGAGGATAGTAGTTTCTAGTGCTATAAATCCTACCAAGTGAAGTAATCAAGGACAGGCAATTTGAGAAATAATGTCATGACATCTGATTCCAAATGCTTAGTATAAAATATTATTATTACCTTTTATTTGAGATAATTTATTTATCTTAAGTTCCATTTATACGTGTGGAATTTTTATTTATGTGAATTCTAAATTCATATAAATCTATATTTCATGAGGTGTCACTCACCTCTTTGTTCCCCTTTAGGTTTTAGGAATTACTATCACAAGTAACTCCTTCCCCCACTTGAAACACACTTCCATCCACTCTCTAAGTAATATACCAATTGGCACACATAAAGGAGGCTTGTAAGATAATCATGTGATTCTTTATAATTCTCATTTTTTTCTTCTTTCTCTATTTAAAGATCCTATCTCTACTCAATTCCTCAATAGAAACTTGAAGCTATCTCTCTTCTTATTGAATTAATTGTGCTTCTTAAATTTGTAATTGTGTATATTTTGGTGATAAGACTTATAATAAATCATATGAGTTTTTCTCTAATACATTTAGTTTCCCACTTTAAATTTTTTGTCTCAACTTATGTATTATACCTTGAGAGGTAATTTAGCTTATTTATTATATAAATTTATACACTTTCAATGTTATTAATGAACAATTTTAGCATAATCTCTTCATTTTATTAGATATAGGTTCATCTTACTAACATTGTTTTAAGGTTGTGTAGGCATTTTTGGGATACATCTCAATTTTTTTGCAAAAACTATCACCCTTTGAGTTTTTAAAAATTTGTCTATCTTATTAGAGTTTTGTTTGTATTTATTGTATTCTAACACATTGTTTTAGGTTGCTCCTATGAATCATTTTCACATCATTTAGCTATTTTTGACACCTTTTTTCTCAAGGAGGTTGATCTTCTATTTAATCTAACTCATAACTCTATGCAAAAAATAAACTCCGTATTAATTTTTTAACACTCTTTTTCTTACTAGTTACAAGTTTTTTTATTTGCATTTCCCTGACTTTTTATAGAACAATATTTTCATTAATCATTGAATTTTTTATTACTTCTTCTCTATTCTAGAAAATTTCTAATATTTTTTTACACTTACTATAAAAAATATTAGAAATTTTGATCAATTTTCTTGCTTATTTTTATGCTTATTAATCCATTTTTTTTCTTTTCTCAATTTTGATCATTTATTTACTGTTTGATTCATATTGAAGCACAATATTCCTATTTTGACCTTCCTCTAAGGTTTCATTTCCTCTTGTTTGGTTTCAACCTACTATTTGTGTAGTCTAAAGCTTATTTCTTATCTATGCAATTAAGCTTCATACAGTCCTTCCCTCTATTCTCTTTGGAAAATTTCATTCCTTAGTCTCCTTTTTTGCATAATCTCCTTATTTCCCTTCTTTACACTTTTTTGGTCTCTTTCCTTTGTGTTTTTCTTTATGCTTAGTTTTGTCTCCTTATATTCTAGTCATGATTTTTTTTAATAAAAAAATTCCGCTTTTTTTTAATAACACTTGAGGTTTCTATAATTTTATTTATGCCTATTCCTCTTTGCTTTCTTTTGTATTAATTAAGCCACCAATCATATACAAGTACAATTATGTATTATGTTGTTTATCTACTATGCACTTTTTATTTGGTGCTTAATTTTTGTAATTATATGCATTTTTAAGCCATCTCGTAGTTTTTAAACTTTTGTTTTTTACAATTATCAAACCATTAATATTTTTCATTACTTCGTTGTCATATTTTTTTCACTTCTATAATAACTCATTTTTTTGGGCCTTCTTGTCCAACCGCTACACATCATAAGTTCTTAATGATTTTTTTCATATTAAATTTCTAGAATTGGGTGAGATTTCATGGTGCACTGACTCAATTGTTTCCCTAATTTAAACTCATGTCCACCAATTACCATTTATATTAATTACATATGCAATACATCTTCACTTTTAAACACTTAGTGTGAATATTATATGACAAGGACCCCCAACCTAATGAAAAAACCACTACCACCAAAGTTTAATAAAATAATTAAAAAAATGAAGAGGCCATTGGTTTGATTGGCAAGGCCATGAAACCTACATTACATGTGCACATTTATGTTTTTACTCTTCCATATAAATCTTAGTTTAGACTTCAATCTATTAATGATATTATGAATGAATATAGGAAGATTCAAATTTAGGATCAACTATTTGATTTAAAGTATAATGAATTCAAAACTATGAATAATTTATTGACTAAAGATCACTCTTTGAATTCTCAACTAATTTATTTAGAAGTTAAAATTTCATATTTGAATTTAATTAACATTATCATGAAAAATGTTTACCTATACATTTTAAATAATTTATTACAAAAGTTCACTCGCAACTAGATTTTCCTACTTTATCTGCTCAATTAATGTTTAATCTATTTTGTAATTTTTTACTTTAATAAGAATAAAAGATAATTAAATTTGGTATTATTAAGACTAATTATCATTATTTTATTTCTAAACACCAACACATGAATGTCAAAGAACATGCTAAGTCCAATAATATACATGATAAGAAAATATCAAAAATCTAACTCCAAACCGAATAAAAAGTTGGAGTTTAATTATTGTGCCAAAAACATGTATGATGGAGATTATTATTTTGACAAAAAACATGATATTAAAAATAGAAATATTAAGGTCAAAGACAATGTTAACACTAGTAACACTAAGACTCAAAATAAATAAAAGTCTAATACTAGAGCTACTTTTACTTATGATTTGCATGTTTATCTTATTGAATGGATTGTTTATTTTGGTGTTAATCAACATGAATTCTAATGCCAATTATTTTTAATTATTTATAACTATATATTTATAAAAATCATTTAAGTCTTGCCAATCATGCTTCTTGTAATTTTGAAGCTATAAGAATTGTTAAAATCCCTAACGGTGAATTGCATAATGTCATGTTTATTTCTAATTTAAAATTTAATTTGATTTATATTATTTAATTATACAAATAGGACTATAAATTATAATTATTTAATGACACTTTTTATGTTAAATCTCCCAAACAATATTTTCAAATAGTTGTTACTACCTTTTTAGACAATGATAACTTCTTCAAGTTTACTGGAGTCTCTTCTACCTCCTTTAATCATGTTTTACTTGCTTCTAATGATTCTAACTTATGACATAGAAGATTAGAACATATTAGTCACTAAAATATTTCACTTATGAATAAACTTAATATGGTGCAAGGTTTGCCTAAAATTATTGTCACTAATTTTGTTTGGAGTGGATGTATGGATGGCAAAATTCATAAATAATCTTTTCCTAAGAATTAATCTTGGAATGCTAATGAAAAAATTCATTTAGTCCAGAGTGATGTCTTAGGACCTAAAAAAAATGCTTCCATTAATGGTGTAAAATATTCTTTAACTTTTTTTGATGATTTCACAAGAAGAGTTTGGATTTACTTCTTGAAAATTAAAGATCAAGTTTTATATAATTTCATTGATTTTCATGACTCCCAATAATGGAAATGTATATGTTAATACTAAATTTCCTACATATTGTAAGTAACATGGTATTAAAAATGAAAAAATATTTCTTACACACCTGAGAAAAATGGTGTTATCTAATGTAAGCATAAGACTATCATTGAAATGGCTAGGCATATGTTGCATGCTAAAAATATTCATTATAAATTTTGGGTTGAATATATTTATTGTGTTGTCTATGTAATTAATAGGACTCCCAATAAATTTGTTTTAAATATTACCCTCAAAGAATCTTGGAGTGATAAAAAATATAATCTAAAGCATTTACATGTTTTTGGTTGTGACGCATTTATTTATATTCCCATAAAAATATAGAAAAAGTTAGACTCTAAATGAATATATTTTATATTTTCTGGTTATGATGAATCTTATAAATCTTATATGGGTATGATCCTAAAACTAATAAAATTAAGATTAAAATGGATGTTAGAATTGCTGAAATGGTGTACTTAATTATGCTTCCAATTCCAAATTTCTCAATATAATTTATACTTATTTTCCTTTTGAATTGAGTGATGATCATAATTATGTTTTTCATAATGATGTTTGTTTTTAGATTTGTTTCTCCTTAGTCTAGTCTTGCTCCACCAAAATCTATGCCTAAGTGGGGCAAGACTACTTTAAAAGCCTCTAGAATTGATGTAGATCTTACTAATAATCATAAAACTAGGCAATTTTTTTTAATTATGATTTGATGTCTAAAATTATGAACAATAATGATATTCAAACCCTAAAATAAGCTCAACGTCACCCTAATTGGGAAAAAAATATGCATGATGAATACAACTCTTTAATTTCTAACATCACTTAGGACTTAGTCCCTCTCCCTAAAGGACATCATTTGGTGAGTTATAAATGGTTGTTTAAAACTAAGTTCAATTATAATAATCAAGTTAAAAAATATAAAGCTAGACTATCTGCTAAAGGTTTTTCTCAAATTGATGGAATTTATTATAATGAAACTTTTACACCTATTACTAAGATGGCCACAATTACAGTTGTTTTGGATTTAGCTTCTCACATGCATTGCCCTATTTATCAAATGGATGTTAAGAGTGCTTTCTTAAATGGTATCATGCATGAATAAATTTACATGTCTCAACTTCTTTGTTTTATTAGGAAAGGAAATTAAAATCTTTTTTGAAATTTAAATAAAGCCATTTATGGATTGAAACAATCTCTTAAAGAATGGTACTCTAAAACCTATCAATTTTTCATAGCTTAAGGCTTTACTCATAGCTCTAATGATCCTAATATTTTTGTAAAAAACACTCCAAATGGAATATTTATCATTATTTTTTATGTTTATTACTTAATCATACATATTAATAATAGTTCAATGGTTTGTTTCACTAAAAATTATTTAAATAATACATTTGAAATGACTAATTTGGGTTTCTTACATTAATTTTTAGACACCTAAGTTTGTCAAGAAAAAGATAGCATTTATATTTTTCAATTCAAATAAATATATGAATTGTTATATAGGTTTATTATGATATATTTTAAACTTATTTCTACCCATTTTGAACTTGGTGTAAAATTTCTTAATGACGTGGAAACTAAAAATATTGATCCAACTCTCTATAGACAATTAGTTGGCAATTTGAATTATCTTCTCATACTAGTCCCGATATTGCATTTTTTATTAGATTAGTTTCTCATTTTATGTCTGAAATTCAAAGTAATCATTTTAAAGATACTAAAAGATTTATTCTTTATATTAAAGGCTCTCTAAATTTTTACATTGAGTATAACTCAAATATAAATTTCTCTTTGATAGGTTATTCTGATTTTGATTGGGATGGTGATATTAATGATCATAGATCCTATTGTTTTTATTTAGGTTCTATCAAAATTTCATTGAATAGTAAAAATCAAACTAATGTATCATTATATTCTATGGAAGCTGAGTATAAATCTTGTCACCATGTTGTTAGGAAAACTATATAGCTTCGAAGACTTCTTGTAGGTTTGGGCCAACCTCAATCTTTAGCTACTCTAATTTTTAGTGATAATAAAAGTGTCATTGACTTAGCAAAAAATCTATTTTTTCAAGCAAGGTCCAAGCACATTGATATTTAACATCACTTTCAACATGAACTTCTTGAATAAAATCAAATTCTTCTATCTTTCTATTCTACTCAAGAACAAATGGTTGATATCTTCATTAAGTCTATGTAAATAAAATTTTGTATTATTTTATAATATATTATGCTTGAAGGAAGTTCTCATTAAGGGGAGATGTAAAAATGTTTCCTCCCTTATTATTTATTTGTAAACCTTTAAATAAGGTTTAAGGGGGAGTGGTAGCATTATCCTTTATCTGAGATAATTTGTTTATCCTAAGTTCCTTTTATGTGTGTGAATTTTTTATTTATGTGAATTATAAATTCGCATAAATTTGGATTCTACGAGGTGTCACTCACCTCTTTATTCCCTTTTAGGTTTGGGAGTTAATCTCATAAGTATCTCCTTCCTCCGCTTGGCACACACTTTCCTCCACTCTTTAAGGGAATAGGCCACTTGACACATACAAAGGAGGCTTTTAAGGTAATCATGAGATTCCTTGTAACTTCTATTTTATTTTTCTTGATAATTTAAAAGATCCTTCGTCTCCTCATTTCCTCACTATAAAATTGAATATCTATCTTCTTCTCAAATTTTTTGTGCTTATTAAAGTTTTAATTGTGGAGATTTTGGTGACAAACATTCTAATAGATCACATAAGTTTTTATCTGATAAATTCAATTTACCACTTAAAAAAACTTGTCTCAACTTATGGTTTGTACCTTGAGAGGTAATTTAGCTTCTTTATTGTCTAAAGTTTTGCACTTTGAATGTTATTGATGAATGATTTTGGCATAATTCCTTGAAAAATATTAGATTAATCATCTAAACTCTCCAGATAGATACATAGATGATGTCAAGTGAGAAAGTAATCACATCACATCAAATAACAACATAAACCATCATAAGGGTTATTAATCAACCAAATACAATAAATACAAAAGGAACAGTAAAATAGAGAATAAAGTTAATATCACATAACAAGTCATTAAAAATATCATGATGGACAAAATATGTCCAACCAATAAGGAAAAGCCAAGTCAACAAGATGGTTGATATATGATCACTAAAAAATATGCTTAGGATCTCTGTCACCACTTAAAACTATGGATAACTGTATAAAAATAGATCCAACCTCAACTTTATTCCTCCATGTTTTTTGAACATGAAAACTCTATAACATTTCTACTAGATACATTTGAGACTTAAAGATCTACAACGTAACAAAGTGAAGGAAAAACTGGATGTCCTAATCCTTGTGGACATAAGAACACTTGGCTTCCAAAAATTAAAGAATGTTCCACTAAAATCTATAGCACCAAATTTAGAGGGATAATTTTCAAAGATATCTTATAATATTGGTCCCCTTGAGGATGTATTCAAATACATTCATCCATAATTGACAAAAATTGACCATAAAAAATTGGAGATAGGTCAAGTAGAACTCATACATCGTACACTACAAAAAAAACATGGGATTAGAACCTTAAAGAGAAACTAATTATACAAATGAAGATCAATATCTAGGTAATATTTACCTACTTCATGCTAAAATATACTATAATTAAAATTTTATTTAGTTGACTACACAATAGTATTTTCTTCCTTGACCATTTTCATGTCATTACCACCAAAGACATTGAAAGAGTAACCTGACTAATGAATGAAGGAAATAATTTTTTGAAGTATAAAAATAAGGGTTAAATGAAAGTATTAATAGACATTAGTTGCTTTAATTATATAAAATTAAAATATAATATTGAAATAATAAACATTTCCAATGCCACCTAAAGATAGGTAGTCAAAGTAGTAGCATGGAAAATATACTTTACCAATAGGTAAGATGTCATGAGCCCTAAGAGTACATTGGTGAAATTTTAAATGATGTCAATGAAAATAAAAATCCATCTCTATTAAGGCCTATTGTATAACTTAAATGCCAACATTTATAAGATCAAGAGAGATAAGCATGATTTATGTTATGGATATCTATTACTTCCCTAGTTATGTAATACACAAATACCCCCTAAAAAAATCATAAAAATAGACTTGGCTAAAAAAATGACCATAGAAAAATAATTCAAAAATCATCCAAAGACTATGGATGTAGAGAAACAAGTTGTCATCATGATAAGGTGGGTAACCAATTTTTTAAAAAACACCTTCAGTTCTTAATATCATATTTCCTCACAAATAATAGACAAATACCATAAATATTTTTACTTTATACCACCACTGATTACATCTACATCCACCCATATGATCAATGTACAAAAATTATACCCTCATCATAGTATGAGTGTTATATAATGAAATCAAATAACTTATTCCCATTATTTGGTTCTTTCCATGAGTCTTGGGGAAGTCTAGTTGAACTAACATGCAATCTACTATGAAAAAGTTAGTGGCCAAATTAATAGGATAATTATCCAATAACAATGTATTAGGAGAGGATGAAGACATAGATGAATCTAGTGGAAAAACAACAATAATAGAGGAAACAAAGAAAAAGAAGGGAAAATGAGTCTAGTTACAAGCTGTAAAATAAATAGTAGTACCAATAGGACATACATGTACCTAAAAAGGTCAATCCAACCCAGTCCATTAGAACATATAGTGGATCCATAGGTGGTGTGCTTGTTCATATAATAAAACCAAGAAAACATCCCCTACCACAAATAGCTGAGATGTTACCCAAAAAGAAATAAAAAAAATCACAAGGGAGAAATACACCCCTACACATTTAGAGCCAAGTTCTGAAGAGCCCCAAATCAATATATCTAATACATCGTCAAACATAGAGAGTGAAGAAGGAAAAAATATAAACCATGTCATAGATATCATGCTAGATAAAGACTAAAAATAATTCATTGAAGCCTTAACCAAGGTAAAGGTTAGACAAAAGAAAAAAGAAAAGAAAAACAAAGAAGAGGTCACATTAAAAGAAAGGCTAAAGATGACAAGAAGGCTCAAAAGGATGTCATGGATAAACAAATAGTATCTAAGGCATTAGTGATAAAAAAATAAATAAAAAGAACAAAAAGAAAATAACAATAAAATAAAAAATAAAAAAAGAAAGAACAAAAGGAGAAAGAGGAAAAGGAGACATTAGAGAAAGAGATAGAGAAAAGAAAAAAAATAAAAACAACATAAATTAGAAGAAGTGTAGAAAAATAAAAAGTAATAGAGAATGTATCCTTCCTAGCCAAATAAAAGAAAAATAAAAAGGTGGAAAAGGATGTTTCCCTACAAGATGAAGAATCAAAAAATAAACAAGTGGTAGAAGAAGTTTCCCAAAAAATAGAATAAGAAAAGAATGTGGATAAGGATACCGCAAAAAACACCAATGACACATAAAATCAATCCACAATAGAATCTGGGCCAAACATACTTTCTCAAACACCACAACCACATTTTTTTCTTGAGTAATTAATTTTCACTTCATCTTTTATTTCTACTCAGCAATTGACCACCACTTTATCCACCCTCACTCTAAACCCCCAATATTTTGTAACCCAAATTAAAATAATTTTGGCCTCATAAATTCAACTCCATCCATTTGGCTTCCATACTTATTTAAGTAATGCCACATGGAACTAATATCAAGTTACACAAATTTACCTCTAATCAAAATCAATAATTGGGAAACATCTTTCAAGAGACTACACAACATGAATGGATGTTGAGATGCACAATCTTAGAGGAAACACTATAAGACACCATCTAGGTGATTACAAAAGATATACCATAATTTGAAGTAGATCAAAAGCTACCAATCACTCAATAGTTAATTGAAACTTTGAAATTTTTTATCAAACATCAGGTTGACACCAAAGAATAAATTCAAAACGTTAGGGTTAATGAAATTGAAGATTTCAAACTTGAATAAAATATTAAGCCCTTAGATGAGAAAATAAAACACCACACTAAACTAAAATAACATATTAATTCTCTACATAAAGCAATATTAGAAGACAATTCATATTTTTATTTCACTCTTAGGTGGCTAGAGGAAACACTAGAGGAAAATGACTTAGATAACCTCAAGGAATAATTAAACCAAGACACAACCGAAGATGATATTTCTAAAGATCCCACAAGCATAGAGAACGTGATAATTTTGAACTAGGTGAAATTTTTTGGGAGCAACATAAAAAAATAAAATAAAAACTAATCATTGAGCTCAAAGAATTAGGATAAATGATAAATCATGTCATGGGAAAATTAAAGAATTTTACAAAGGAAATGGAGACATCATTCAATACTTGTAACTCATCCCTCCCTTGATGACATCATTGTAATGACTTAAGAAAATATAGAGTTATAATATAAATTATGATGAACCAAAAATTTCCTTAAAGAATAAAAGGTCATTGAGACCAATATTTTCAATAAACAACATAATTTTTTTTCTGCAAGGCCCAAGTCCTTAACTAATTTCTAGGTATTCTTCAAATTTGGCTTATATCTAAGACATGACAAAAGTTCAAATCTAGGGATAATGTTGGTGGGTTTAATTAGGAAAATCTATATCAAAATACATAGGTCTATGGTTATACCAAAACATAATTCTAAACCCAAGACTTTAATACAACATAGCTTACACCTTGTGACATCATATAAAGCTATACAATTCAAAGTGATAGACCATTGGAGTATATCATTGTATTTAGATTTAGTAAAATAGATAGATGAAATATCATCAAAGCTATCATAATTTTGTATTGATCTATCATGTGTACCTATTTGGAGATATTAATAAATAATAATTAATAAAGGATCTTGAATTTTTTTGTATTATGTAAATTCATAATTATATATGAGTAGTTGTTTCATATTAAATTTATATTATTATATTATTGTAGTTGTTTCATAATTACATGATAATGTACCATAAACCTTTATAATGGTACTGTGACATCATTAAACCTAAAACATATATGCATGAGGATGATTATTAATAGTATGCCAATATTTACATGTAGAATGGGCACATGTGTATTATCATAATCATGCACATACACATGCACCATATACAATGAATAGATGAAAGCCTCTAGGTAAGTGAGATCATTCCATGTGGCACGATCCTAAGGACCTTATGAACTTGGTAGATTTATACAAGTATTTAACACTCCAAGTGAATGGGTTAATGATATGTCACCATGTAGTGACATCTCACTACTCTAGTATCCTAGGGGTAGTCATATAATCAGCAAACCCTTTGGTCTAGTGGGTTAGTAGGATCATGTGATATGGCAACATATCACTACTCCATGGTCTTGTGGTAGTTTTATAATTAGCTATCCCTCTAAGTGAGCATTTTAGATGGATTGTACCACATGGTGACATGCCACTAATCCACAGTCCCAAGGCCATTAGGGAAAGACTACATAGTGGCAAAGGCTATGTGGAGTAATGAGGAAATGCCGAGTTGAAAGAACATTGGATGAGTGGAAAAATTAGCAAAGATAGGATGAATATTCTTATCTTATTCTCACTTAATTATAACAAATAAAATAAGTATATGTTATATATATATAATGGTAAAGGGCTATTTATTTTAATCCTATTTAAATGTCAGATTAATTTTTAGGTTCAAGTGGTTATAATAATTGTAAGTAAATTGAAATATAATTTAAAATAATATCTAGACTTCAAATGATTCGACATGTATTCATCAAATTTAATTTACACCTTACATTTTTTAAATAATAATAATTAATTTTTATAATTGTTTTAAAAAAATACATTCAAAGGAAAATAATGTTTTTCAAATGTTAAATTATTCTTGTAATTGATGATAAAGATATATCATTAGTATCACCATTGTCTTTATATTATGGCACTATTCAAAGAAAATCAAGCTCACTTTATTTATAACTTTCAAACCAGGATGAGATTTGAAGAAAGATTTCATGAATGGTTTAATGAATCATAGGATTTGAAGTGCACTTCATAATATTTCATGAACTTAGCATATTTTCTTGAAATTTCATGAAGATTTTAATGCTAGTAATATTATACACACATGAAGGGTATGTCTATTTAGGGTAATAATGAATCACTTTTACTAGTCTAATACAATGCTTTAAATACCAAAAATCTTATTCCTTTTTAATTATTTAATCAATATATTAAAGGTATGTGTTAAAATAATTTATACAATTAGTTTCATTTATAATCAATATATGATTTTTATTAGTACTAACTACACTTCTGAGTAGATTTTTGGACATTTTGAACATATTTTATGTGGGTACTATAAAAAATATTCAAATAATTTATAGTTCATCTCAAATAATTAAAATTCTCAAATCATGTCATATTGACAACCCCTCCTAAAAATTAGTGAGAACTCATATCAAACTAATACCATGCTAGATTACATACACTTAACAATTTTTGAATTGAGATGTATTTTAAAAGTTTATGGAGGGGATATTTTTAAAATTAAAAAATGGTAATGACATTTAGTGAAACATGTATTTTTCAAATTTTGAAATTTTTGTGCTCGTATGTTGGGTAGTATTTATTCATAGTCAGATGCATTATAATTTTTTGAGTATTGAAAGAATTGGGTCTCCTTAGTTTATTCTTAGGAAATCAAGAAAACCACATGATAGATATAAAGAGAGGAAATGAGAGCATAATAACATCAACACTATAGATAGATAGAGATATTCAAGTTTTAGGATACCAACATCCATTCAAGAGCCTATCATCACTATAAACAAATAAAAATAGTTGAGTTTTAAGGATACTAACAATCATCCTAGAACCTATCGACATTATATATAGATAGAATAGTTGGTTTCAAAGAATCCAACATCCATCAGGGAGCCTATCAATAGTACAACCAGATAGAGATAGTCTAGTTTTAGGTACATTTAGAAGCAACCATCATGGAGCCTATCAATAGTATTAAGAAACAAAGATAGTTGGGTTTTAAGGATACCAATATCCATCTAGGATCTGATAAAAACCATACTAAATGACATACCAAGAATATAATAGTGAAAAGACACATATATTAGGTTCAACATCAAAGTTTTATCTTCAATAACTTGTCAAAAAGAAGAAGAAATACGACATCAAATTATGTAATTGGCATAGAGAGAAAGATATATAACATCTACTACCAAGTTTTAATTCCTTATTATTTAAAAAGTACTTATGTTTACTTCCTTATATCTAAAACATGTAAATGTCATTCAAATTTTTAAATTCAAATGTCAATTGTAATAAGACTCACTTAAACATTAATTTCATTTTTAAAATTTAAACTAAGAATAAAATTGACATAATAAATAAAAATGATAAATACTATGTGTAAAATAATTGTAATATCCTTGTGTAATCTTAATAAGTTATATGTAAATGTAGTTTTGAGGAAAAACAATAATCAGAAATTGGGTCTCTGAATAATCACCTTGTCGATCCCTTCTTCACTTTCAAATTTATTTTCCATGTCTAGATTAACTCTTATCTATCTATAGATATATTTTTTTCATAAAAACAATAAATATAAGATGCCACTAAGTCCTTTTCTAGTATCTACCAGCTTCACTTTATCTATTTGTAATTGTCATACCATAAAAATAAAATTATCATGACTTCTTTTTCTACTTTGTAATGACTTTTTTATCCTCTTAAACAATAAATATAAAATTTTAAAATCATTTATATTAAATATTATGCAATTTCTCCATCATGATAATTTCACTTTCATTTGAAATTAGATTCATGTTTATATGCAAAGTTAATTTTTTTATGAAAAAATAATTATAGTTAAAAGGGATTTGATTTTAACAATAACAATTAGAGTTTGGTATGCCCTTTTAACATAAATTATAAATTTACTATATTATAAGCATAGATCAATAATTGATCATGTTATGTCCTATTATACTAATATATTAATATTATTAATTAAGAATCTAATCTTTATATCTTGTGTAAAATGGGCATGTGCCTATTCCACACAAGCCAAAAGTATTGGATTATTTAGTTATAATGTTAGAATTACCTTGATAGTGTAAAATGGGCACATGTCTAAATATCTAGAAAAGATAAGCATACCATCAATTATGAATCTAATATTTTTCTAATATTTAGGTTGATATATTCATAATTGAAGAGGTGAAAATCATCTTTTTCAAAATAGGCATGTGCCTATTTTATGTAATCATTCTAAATTATGATCATGGGTTCGAGTATACCATAGAACCTTGAGATGGCATGACATCATCAAATAGTTACATATGCTATTTGTGGTATAATGAATTATATATAGTGGCATCCCATGAAGAGTTAGACTTGAAATATATATGCACAAGGATGAGATGTGTCTATATGATATTAAATTTTTATTATTGTATTTGGTATTAATAATACATTATAATAAAATGGAGATGATATTTTATATCTTGATCAAAGTAGGCTCGTGGTTACTTTTACACAAGATACTAAGAATTTTATGAACTAATCTTAATCTACAAAAGATAAGTATTTTTGGTAGTTGATAGTATTACAATATTATATAGAATGGGCACATGTCCATTCTTAAAAATATAAGAATAATATGAAGATCCACATGGTTTCCATTTTTTTATAACACAAGATCAATGGGAGGATTATTCAGTGGAGTATTGGACATATTAGTATACCATAGAGCCTTTTGATGGTACCATGGTATCTCTCTCTCTCTCACACACACACACACACATCTGCGCATGCACGCGTGGGCACACACACACACACACACACACGCACACACACACACACGCACACACGCACGCATGCACGCACGCACATACGCACGTGCACACCACACACACACGCACACCCACACATGCACACACACACCCACATGCACACGCACATGCACACACACTCACACACACACACACTCACACACACACACGTACACACTCACACATGTGTGCGCGCACACACACACACACACGTGTGTGTGTGTGTGTGTGTGTGTGTGTGTGTGTGTGTGTGTGTGTGTGTGTGTGTGTGTGTGTGTGTGTGTGTGTGTGTGTGTGTGTGTGTGTGTGTGTTTGTGTGTGTGTGTGTGTGTGTGTGTGTGTGTGTGTGTGTGTGTGTGTGTGTGTGTGTGTGTGCGCACATGTGTGAGTGTGTACGTGTGTGCGTGAGTGTGTGTGTGTGTGTGTGTGAGTGTGTGTGTGCATTTGTGTGTGGGTGTGCGTGTGTGTGTGCATGTGTGTGTGCATGTGTGGGTGTGCGTGTGTGTGTGTGTGTGGTGTATACGCATGCACACACACGTGTGTGTGTGTGTGTGGTGTACACGCATGCACACACACACGTGTGTGTGTGTGTGTGTGTGTGTGTGTGTGTGTGTGTGTGTGTGTGTGTGTGTGTGTGTGTGTGTGTGTGTGTGTGTGTGTGTGTGTGTGTGTGTGTGTGTGTGTGTGTGTGTGTGTGATATAATCAATTATAACCATCAACATGCCACACATAATTAGACCTAGATGTTTTTCAACAAATTCCACTTAGATACCCAATTTATGAAATCAAATGAGGACCCAATATTTCTTAGATATCCCATTTATAGTATTATAATATTGTGTAAAATGGCAACATGCCCATTTTGAACAAGATAATAATAATATGAACATACAAAAGGTTTTTTATTTTTCTATAACACAAGCTCAATGGGGGATTATTTAGTGGAGTATTAGACATATTAGTATACCATAGAACATTTTGATGATACCAAGACATTAAATAGTTACATATGTTATTTGTAGGATAATCGATTGTAACCAATGGCATGCTATAGAGAATTAGACCTAGATTTTTTTTTCAAAAACTTCTACTTAGACACCCTAATTTAAGAAATCAAATAAGGACCCACTTTTACTTGAATATACCATTTATAGTATTCTAATCTTTTCTATAATGGATAGATGACCAATCTAAATAAGATAAGAATAATATGAACATCCACATGGTTTATATTTTCTATAACACAAGCTTAATGGAGTGATTATTTAGTGGAGTAGTCAACATATTAGTATACTACAAAACCCTTCAATATTATCATGAGATTAGATAGCCACATATTCTTTTCATGGTATAATCAATTATAACTAGTGGCATGTCATGAAGAATTAGACCTAATTTTTTTTTAACGAATTCCACTCAAACACCCTAATTTATGAAATCAAATATGGACCCACTATTGCTTGAATATCTCATGGATAGTATTCTAATCTTGCATAAAATAGGCACATGCCCATTTTGAACAAGATAAGAATAATATGAACATCCACATAGTTTATATTTTTATGTAACACAAGCTCAATGGGGAGATTCTTCAGTGAAGTATACAACATATTAGTATAAATCAAAAAAAATTGATGGTACTAAAATATTAGAATATAAATGTTGTTCATGGTATGATCAATTATAACCAGTGGCATGCACATAGAATTATACATGGAAGTGTTTTTCAATAACTTCCACTCAAACACCCTATTTTTTGAAATAAAATGGGGACTCACTATTTCTTGAATATCCCATTGATAATATTCCAATATTTTATAGAATGGGCACATGCCCATTTTGAACAAGATAAAAATAATATGAACATCTACATGATTTTCATTTTTATGTAACACAAGTTCAATGGGTGATTATTTAGTGAAGTACTCAACATATTAGTATATTAAGGAACCTTTAGAAAGTACCATGGAATTAAATAAAAACATATGCAATTTTTTGGTATAGTTTATTATAACCAATGGCATGTCATGAAGAATTAGACCTAAAAGTTTTTTTAACAACTTCCAATCATACACCCTAATTTATGAAATCAAATAGGGACCCACCATTGATTGAATATTGCATTGATAATATTCCAATATTGTCTAGAATAGAAACATGCCCATTCTAAACAAGATAAGAATAATATGAAAATCCACATGGTTTTTATTTTTTTGTAACACAAGATTACACTTGGAACTATTTTTTCACAAATTTCACTTAGACACCCCAAGTTTTGAAATAGACACCCCAAGTCTTGAAATTAAATTGAAACCCACTATTTATTGAATATCCCATTTATAGTATTATAAAAAATTTAGAATGGGCACATGCCCATTCTAAACAAGACAAGCTTAATATGAAAATATACATGGTTTTCATATTTATGTAGCACAATATCAATGGTGGTATTCTTTATTGAAGTACTCAAAATATTAGTATATTGTGGAACCTTTTGATGATACCATGGAATAAAACAAATACATATGCCATTCATGGTATAATTGATTATAAATAGCTACATACCATAGCAAATTAGCATTGAAGTTTTTTTCAACAAATTTGAATCAAACACCCCAATTTATGAAATCAAATGGGGACCCACTATTTATTGAATATCCTATTGATATTATTCCAATCTTGTGTATAATGGGCACATTCCCATTATAAAAAAGATAAGAATAATATGAGCATACACATGGTTTCCATTTTTATGTAACATAAAATTAATGAGGGGATTCTTTAGTAGAGTACTCAACATATTAGTATATTGTGGAACCTTTCAATGGCACCACAAAATTAGATAGATACATATGTCATTCAAAGTATAATAAATTATAAATAGTGGCATGCCACAGAGAATTAGACTTGGAAGTTTTTTCAACAACTTCCATTTAGACACCCCAATTTATGAAATCAAATAGGGACCCACTATTGTTTGAATATCCCATTGATATTATTCCAATCTTGTGTATAATGGACACATGCCCATTCTAAAAAAGATAAGAATAATATGAACATCCACATGGTTTCTATTTTTTTATAACATAATATTAATGGAAGGGTTATTTAGTGGAGTAATCAACATATTAGTATACCACAAAGTCTTTTGATGGTGTCATGGTATATGACATATACATATGTCATTTTTAGTATAATTTATTATAACTAGTGGTATGCCATGAAGAATTAGACCCAATTTTTTTTAAAACAACTTCCAATCAAAAACCTTAATTTTTAAAATCAAATGGGGACCCACTATTTATTAAATATCTCGTTGATAGTATTTCAATCTTGTATAGAATGAGCACATGCCCATTCTAAATAAAAATAAATAAAAAAATGAACATCCACCTTCTGTAGAATGGGTAAATGTATTATTTCATTCATTTATGGACATCCTTGACTATAATGGTTTAATAAATTATAATAAAGAATCAAAGAATGGAAACAGTCTTATTAATAATATGTGGTACTATTTTGTAAGAGTAATTTGAATTTAGTTTTAGGGTCTCACCTTGATTTTTTATCATATAATATTTATAGTAATGTTTTAAAATCATCTCCTAGTTATATTCTCCACTATGCATATTACTAAAGTTATTGTTAGATTTGTTGTTACTTGCAATGCATCTGATCTGTAAAGAATCATAAAAAAGATATGAGTTTATATTGCATTTATTAATTATTTTCTCCAAAAAATGTACTGATATCTAAAACTAAAATGGATGTTCTGATATAAAAATCTAAATATCTATGAGTCACACATTATCTAACTTGGCATATGTATGTGCCAAATCAAATTGTATGGTCACCTCTTCCTTAAAAATATTATATGTGTTATGAATACCATAAATGTCATAAATCACTAAAAAAACCTTTAAATCATCTTCATCATTTATAATTATATAATATCCTTTAAAAATATTTTCATTCATGTTTTTGATGCTTTCCATATAGTATTGGAACACTTCTAATACATAACTATGATTCAACCACAGGGACAAGAAAAATACAAATCGAAGCCAAGACACTATAACTAATGTAGGTGAGTAGATATGTAATATCATTTTATGTAATTTTTATTAAAACATTATACAATATCATAAATAATTAATTTAGGACTAAGAGAGATGGTTTTTTAAGCTTTTTAAATTTGTACTCAATGTGAAATCATTGAATCAGGCCAAACTATACTTGGTAACTAGGTCAAAATTTTAATTACATTTTAGAGCTTGTATATAATCAAAACCTAAATTTAAAAATACAATAAATGAAATATTCCTATTAATGTTATAAAAAATTTATATCATTTTATATAACCATGGTTATCTCCATATTTCATTATTTTGTAAAATATTTTTTGCAACATTTAATATTTTATTCAATATCTTTGAACCAAGATTAATTTGTATGGTAGCATGCCTTATGACATCCTCAATGATTATTAAAATTATTATATATTAAAATTGGTTCCAAATTATGCCAATACTTTCTAAAACAATACATTGAATTTCAAGGCATGTTTAATTTTAATAAAATTAAAAACATAAAAAATTAATCACAAAATTTAGGCTTCCTCGATCATAAATTTATTTTTAATATATTTATAAAACTTTTCATTATATATTTTTAAACTAAAGTAAAACATATTATATATTGAAATATTATTTTTTGTAAAGTACAAGTTGAATGTGCACTAAGTAAATGATTAAAAAATAGTCTAAGTCAATACGATGTAGAGCTAGAGTCATTTGATAGACTAAATTATATTATATTAGAAAACAAGGGAGATACATAATTCTCATATAATATTAAACTATATTATAAAACACTCTGGATTCAAAATTTACACTCAATATTAACTTTCCATACTTATAAATAATTTATTAATTGTAGTAACTTCTATGTAATAAGTCTTAGATCATAGCATCATGGGATTCAAATTTTCCATGACAGGCTTCAAAATATAGAAACTTACATAAATTTTAATGAATTTGAGAATAAAATATTTGAGTATCTGATTCTATAATATCTTTTCTAACTATACCCTATTGTCATGAGTCTTATCACAATCTTCTCAAAATTTAGACTTAAATAGTATGTGAGAAAGTAGACTTCCTGAAAGAATAATTACTAATATTAATATAAAAAATCAATGTGAAGAATAATCTAATGATTAATAATGTATAATGGAGATTAATTTAATCCAAAATTAAACTACCAAAATGATAGTATTATATGTACGACTAGTTTGAAATGGATATCCAAAAATATCATAGTTAACTGAAAGATGATTGTTATTTTATTTTATAATTTAGACATATCGATAAAGATAAAGAGATACATTTAGCCTTTACAATTTGAAACTATAAATAAATTTGTTTTAAAACCTTTTGACTAAATATAAATAGCCTACATACTATTAACATGTAAAAAAAGACATAACATTCTTACTGTTCATGATCACATGTCTAGTCATGAATGAACCCTTTATTAAATGCTAAATTATACTAAATATCTATCGATATTGACATATTCATGCAAGATTAATCACTCAAATCTCATTATTTTAATCTCTCATATTAATTTAAAACCATCTAAATTAATTGCATTAATGATGATTACCAAAGTAATCAATCATCATGAATGTTCGATGTCATAAAAAGAGTGAAAGTAAATTACCAAAATGATAGGATTATATTTACAACTAGATTGAATTGGATCTCCAAAAATTTTAGAGTTAAATGAAAGGTGATTTTGATTTTATTTTTTAATTTAGAAGTATCAATCAAGATAACGAGATGAATTTATCCATTATAATTTGAAAATATAAGTAATGTTGAAAAAACTTTTAACTAAATATAAATAGTATTCAGACTATTAATATTTTAAAAAATATATAACATTCTCACTTTTTATAATCACATGTCTAGTCATGAATGAACCTTTTATTAAATGTTAAATCATAATTAATATCTTCGACATTAACACATTACCACAAGATTATTCACTCAAATATAACCATTTTAATCTCTCACATTAATTTAAAACCATCCACATCATTTGCATTAATGATGATAACCAAATTAATCAATCATCATGAATTTTGAATGCCACTAAATTAATAACTAGTTTGAATATTCAAGATTTTATCCACCAATGTTTCTACTCGAATGAGATTTTAGCATGATTCATAAGGAACATAAACTATATTATATATCCTTTAGTATTAATTTATCACAATGTACCTATGAACATGTAAAGTACAAGTGAATCTCATCATATCTTATTTAATCTCTCACATTAAACATATGTAAATTATGAATCAATGTTATTACTTTGTGTAAATTATGGATCGACACTATTCTAGATAATAAATATAGTGAAAACATATTAACATGTGATTTAGTTTTTCAATTAATAATAGTCTACTACTAATTTATGATTAATATTATTTTCTCAAAATTTAGAGTGGGGGGTGGCCTCCCACTTTAACTAAGGTTTCTCGGGATAGACTTAGTGAAAAAAGGATGAGTTACATGATTTTTTTCACTCATCCCATGTAAATTTGATTGAAAAAAACATGTAAAGATTTTAAAATACTAATATATAATTATAGGTATTACTAAGTATATAAAGTTAATTTTTGAATCCCTTTCATGTCTAATAGCACTAATAAATATGTTGTGCACATCTTTGTATTTTATGTTTAAAACTATTTTTTTATTAATGAAGCTTGCATTATTACATTTATGATTCCCTTGGTTTTATTACTAATTACAAATAAAAATAAATCAATAAATAAATAAATGAGAGAGGATCCCCATAACCCTCATTAATGAGAAAAAAAAATTGTACCTAAAAAATTATAGGTTTATTTATAATAGACAGTTTCTTGAAATAATAATGTGGTGCTAGTTACAAATCCATTTCCATGAATCAAAATCAATTATTATAAATAGAATTTAAAAATGTTGATTAATATGAATGCTTATTTATATCAATTATGAATTATATATGGTGATAAAGTTAGTAATATTAGAATGCAAAATCATACATCTATAAACATACATGTAATATCAATAATGCTTTAGATATTAGTAGTATCTTCAAAATTTAAATATTATTTTTTTTCAATTTTTTTAGATAGATGTTTCTCATAGAAACCATAGAGTATCATAAAATGGTGGGAAAATATGAAAATATTCATGATGCACATCCATACCAACTCTTCATAATTTAAATGGAAGCAAATGAGAGGCTCAACAAAACATAAGGGATAAACCCCAAGCATACAATACAATGGATCATGATGAAATATTATCCAAATATTTATCTTGGATATCATCATATGTGGATCACCCCATCAATATTATTTTTTTGACATCATGGAAATTTCTATTATTACTTGTATATATTGAAATGGAAAATACTACTTATAGCTTAATTACAACATCATTATATTAAAAATATGTTGTTGAGTATACATTAATAATTATATATTTAAGTGCATCTATATTTAAATTTTGATAACAACATAATTTTTAGATATTTTAACATGAGATGACATGTATAATATTAATGGTGTTGATAAATATTAATATAGTCTGAGGTCACTTACATTCCATGTGAATGTGGATATCTAAGGTCAAATTATGACTTGATTAAGCTAATATCACATGATAAACTACTTAACATACTCATTGGAATTTTTAAAGTTTGGATAAAGTTTGATATTCGAAACATAACACTAAGAATATTACTTCTACATAGATCTTGATTTAGAATAATGAATATGTTGATAGTCAAATGGAATGAGTAACCACCTATACCTAATTCCCTATATTATGTATTAATTTTGGGTTTATTCAAGTAGATATTATTAATTTAATTTAAGAGTTCCATGCTGCCAAGTTCAATCTTTGTAAATGATCTTCCTTGCTTCAAATAACAACAAACTGATAATTCAAGGTAATCATAAGCTTTATAAAAATATATCTATTTATGAGAAATTTAGAAAAATAAATATTAAATAACTAGGCACATGGGAAAACAAAGCACACTTTATCCTGGCATAATCATTCACCAAAAAATCCCACCATGTTAGGATTCACTATATATCATGCTCATAGGAGACTCATGTAAATTTGCACTATGCAAATTTGATGAAAGCCACCCAAAAGAGACCATCAACTACCAGTTATCCAATCATAGTCCCTCATATTTATTTTTCATTGACTTCTCCCTATATATTTTTTAGACTTCATGTTAAGGTGGTGATTTTCTTATCTGCAACACTGATACTGACATGACAAAGGGAGTGCCCCTTTTCGAATAGTATAAATAGATGAAAGTTTTTTAATAATATTTTTGAAATGACAGAATGTATATGACTATATGATTATGATAAATTTATTGCGTAAGAATAAGTTTATAAAATATCTTAATTTTGTTATATCTGTGTTATATTTTTTTATTTTTAGTGTTTAATACATTTTTAATGATAAATTATATTTTATTTTCAATAAAATTAAGATAGATTAATCTATCTAATGTTAATCTAATAATTCTAAGCCAAACCTCAAATAGTCTAATACATATTAGTTTTCACTAAATTATAAGAGTTTTAAATTTCAAAAAATGTTTTTATAACATAAATATATTTAAATAGTAGGTATTAAAGTTGCATTAGACCCTTATTTAAATAGGGATTTTTTTAATTTTTGAAGTGCAGTGTTGAATGAATAATAGTCATAATTTTTTCCATAGTCTTGCCAAGGCTAACCATAAAATTTAAATAACCATGAATACAACTAATATCTATCAATGTAGTATTATTTTATGTGATTAAGTGATCATAAATCATCAAGTTCCAATAAAAGAGTCAAATATTTTTTTTTGGGTGAATATCATTAGTTTAATAGTCAAATAAGATGGACTTTTAGTTTTATATGGGGACACCATTATGATAGATTTCTTATTCTATAATTAAAATTGCATAGGATCTATGAATACTCAATCTTTCAAATATTTTTATTGAAAAAGGAAAATAAAATTGATTTGAGACTGCTTGAATAATAGTGGTGTTAGATGTCCCTTCTAGAAACTTATGAGTACCACATGGCATAACATCACAATATTGCGAATAAATTAACATTGATTTTTGATCAATATGTTTTATGTGTATATTATGATTTAAATTGGTGATAATGTGACCCATGTAGCATCATTTCACAGATACACATTTTCACAAACATTTTGTGCACCTAAGTTGGCCTAATGGTGAACATGTGCATCTAAAATGGAGGTCATAGGTTCAAATCCTACAAGGGGTATGGTATGCACCTATCATACTTAAATCACAATAAGGTGCCTTTTACATGTTGGGAGTATGAGGTGGTCTCATAAGTTATAATCTAACTTAAAAATATAACCAAAGTGATAGTGAACATTATAAACCTTAAAAATATATTATTATTATATTTTACCCACCTTAAACATTGTTAATACATCAAAGTTTGAGACTATGACATGTGACATCATAGCACAAAGTCACGTCATTGTAGATTTTTTTCCTCATTGTTACCCATTTAAAAATTTGTGGTGGTAGTGAAATATCAATATATGTGACATCGTCACATAAAGTCAAGCTATCACATTTTTTTATCCTTAGAACTTTGAATTGGATTATTAATTTATAAGAATTCTTATGTCTTTATGTATAATTAACACATGCCTTTTATATGAAAGTCTTATTATCTTACCCTCGGTTTTCCATTTCTTTATTCTTAGGGTCTTTAGTTACTATAAATTAGCTTTGACTTGAGTTACTTTCATTATAAATCCATCGTGACTAGTGTTTTAATGATGGTGAAGCTAGGTCCTTTCCTACCACACTTCAATCTTCGTTGCCATGCCTTGAAATGAGTGATGAAATCATTGCATGATATGGGTTGTGAGTCTTTTCATTAATTAGCTTCCATCATCAGGTCACCCACATTTCTTGGGGGTTGTGAATCTTTCCATGTCATTTTAAATGACTTTGATTATATGACTTAGTAAGTCTTGTAGGTTTTACCATTGATTAAAATAGGGGCTAAAAACACCAATAGTGGCCATGTTATGCACCCCTTTATTACCTTCTCTATAAATATGTCATATTGAGACTTTTTTATTATAAGATCCTTTTGGAATCCTCAATTTCTCTTTGAATAGACTATGAGGGTATATTTTTTCTCAATTTACTAATAAAGGTGTCATTACCAATAAAGATGTTGCTACCAATATTAAGGAGCTCACCCAATTAATACTAATAAATATACTATTAATCAATTTTTGCAAGAGTTTCAAATCTATTTATATCTATTGATAATTAATAATGATAATGTCCCATTATTTTTATTATAGTACATTGAGATCATATTTGCATCATATGTTATTTATTTTCACATATCACCTTGCTCACATGTTCTTATTTTTATATAATATAAGTTTATTCCTAGAAACACATAGATCCTTAGTACATGAGACTTAAATTCCATTTAATAATTATCATATAATATTACTTTCATCTCACATTTATGTTTAATTTATATATGATAGGGTTTTACATATTTTTAATTTGATCTCACATTTATTATTTATACTATAACATCAATGTCTCTTGCATTTGGAGAGGATTATCAAGTGGATTTGTTTTTAAAAGGCACCAAAGTTGCAAAGATCAGAGTGTATCTAATAAGAAGGATAATACATTGTAGATATGTGGGAAGAGGATTTTTTTTTGTTAGTTTTGAAATAGTATTAGATGGAAAAGTAAAATTTCCTTATTCAGTTGATAGATTTAAAAACTTAACAAATGTTGAGAAAAAAGGATACTATATTCCATGGGAAGAGAGTGATTTTTCAAAGCATGCATCTGATCCATCCATTCCCATGTTTATACTATTTACATTTTTAGTGACTTGGAGGCTTATAGTTTCATGGAAGATGGATATTCTAGTGATGACAATGAAAACACCATCAATTATACAAGACCTAAAGATATAATTGATTTTATCAAAAACAATGTCATTCTCAAACACAAATATTCTAGCAAAGATGATGACATAGACCAAGGTTTTGTAAATCACATTATGGAAGATCATAAAATTCATGAAGGGATATTGGGGCCCTTGTTGTTTGGTGTAATGCTTGAAAATATGCTAAATTTATGTTCTGATTGCTCAAACTTACTATAACCCAATAAATTAATAACTCGACCAATAAAATATTTGGTTTTCCATGACACAAGAGGTGATCTTATGGTCATTAAAAAGTAGTGATCAATTAGATGGTCCATACCTGTACATATTTATGAACACATTTTTGAGATCAAGGGAGTTGTTAATTTATCCATTTGTGCTCATCTATGAGCAATTATGTTGTATCGTGAATAATTAAAAATGTACTTGAAGGAGACATGGTAAAATTTAAGGGATTAAAAGCCAACAAATTTTGTGTCATTCTTGATAGATTAGTTATCCCTCTTTGCAAATGATTCTCCTTATTTGAATTATCTCTCATATAATGGACTACTAGGTAATTGGATGACATAAATGATTCTCCTCTAGTATGCGAGATTGAAAAAAGTCTTGTATGAGGTTGAGGTGAAAATTTGGGATGCATTAGAAGAGTGACACCTGTATATGGTATATCCACTTTATTTTTATGCCATTAAATACAATCATTCCAAAAACGTGATTAGAAGACCCTACAATTCTCAAAAACATTAAAAATTTAATGCTCCTCTTCCCATTTCATCAAATCCAAATGTTGATGAGGATAAAAAATGTTTAATTTTTTTCAATGAAGTGGAGAATGTGAAAAATAATTATTTCAATTTTGACTGTCTCAAAAAAATCCCTTTGTCTTCAGTCACATTTCTATGGCATAAAATTAGAACCATGAATGAAGAAAGGAATAATTTTGTGTAAAATACATTAATAAAAAAAAATGCCATATTTAATATGGGTGATGAATCTATGAAGGTGCATAAAATGAAATTTTATGAGATAGATGTCTTTCAGAATATGACACAAAGCTTATGGGTACCTAAGGAGAACCTAATATAGTCATAAAGTAGACTAGATAAATGGTCATGGGCTTTAGTAAATGGTAACACCAAGAAATAGAAAGAAAGGTTACATACCACCATAATAGTTACTTGTATATCAAGAATGGTTGAGATAAATTTAAATATTTATCCATATTTAACTCATGTAGGATAGTATGGAATCAAAGTTCCTCAAAGGCTGATTCCTACATTCTATACCCATAATTTAATATGAAATAAGTGTAATGAGGATCTCAAATTATTTAAAATTCTACTAGTGTCGCAACCAAGTTTCAACAAGATAATGAACCAAGGATTTCAACATGTTTTGATTGAAAATAATAACTTCTTCACCAAGTGTGGTGAGTGTACATATTTTTACAAAAACTATAGAGCCACCACATTCCTAAAAGCACTCTCAAAACTTGAAGATGAACAAACATGTCACAATGAATACATTCAAAGTTATCATTCACATTAATACTCCCATAGATTACAATCATAGGAACAACCTCATGTATTCTTTAGCATTGTGCATGATAAAATTATCAAAATGAAAACTTCCATACCAAGGATGGGAAAAAAATAAAATTTAAAAAGTAATGTTATGAACCTCTTAGTTACTTTGACTAGTATGTTCACACATGGATACAAGACTGGGGTTTTTGGCCACTTCAACCTACCTTTTTTTATGTGAAGCAAACTACACAATCACATCATTGGATTTGTATCTCAATAAGCTTGAATAACCCATCATTGATGAGTATGTGGATTTATTTTACACTTATGGATCATCCAAACAACCATTGCATGATTCACTATTACATAATTAAGTACATGATAAGTGTAAAGGTTACAAGGAAAAAGTTGTCCATGATGAAGCAATTAAAAACCAACCATCTATCCTTTACTTGAAACTGGATAATGCTTTGAGTGACAATAAGAATCATACTTTATTTTCATTTGCATAAATGTTGATAGCAAGTAGAGTATTAAAAAATTTGTATGTAAGCTTCCTCCTAGTACGAGTACAAGTACTTCAATAAAAAACCAACCATCTATCCTTTACTTGAAACTGGATAATGCTTTGAGTGACAATAATAATCATACTTTAGTACAAGTACTTCAATAAAAAAACCAACCATCTATCCTTTACTTGAAACTGGATAATGCTTTGAGTGACAATAAGAATCATATTTTATTTTCATTTGCACAAATGTTGATAGCAAGAAGAGTATTAAATATTTTGTATGTAAGCTTCCTCCTAGTGAGACACACCCATGAGGATATAGATGGGACTTTTGGTAGATTAGCAACATCATTATGGAAACTAGACACATTTCCTTTGCCATATATTATGGAAACCTATATAACATGCCAAGAAGGGTCAATTAAATTCACTCCTTACCTTATTAAGTAATTCTATGACTTCAAAGCCTTTGTGGAGTGACACTTTTTGGATGGAAGGCATAAGATAGGGTATTAGCAAATCTAAGATGTTAAAGTTCAATGTTTTGGATGGCATACCAATGATGGAATATAAATCAATGATAAAATATCTATAATGGTCTCATCTAATCCCAATTTGGAATATAGAGGATAATGGTGAAACAAACTTGCTAAAAGGGAAGCCTCCTCTAGCACCTTTCAAAGAACTCAAAGAAATAGAAGATCTAAAATAAGGAATAAAATCATATATTAAACAATGGGTAAAAAGTGCAATAGGTGGAGGTAAAGAATACTAGCTTCCAAAGATAACATATTTATAAAATATTTTGTGCACTTTGGATAGACCATTTTGAAATTATAGCATGATGTCAAATCTTTATTTTTGGCCAAAAATAATACAAGAGAATGACATATATGATAAAATAATGGGAGGCATTCATTTCCATAGATAAGACTACATTAATGAACATATCCCAAATAGTTATTATATTTATGTTAAGCCTATTTGTGGAAGAGCTAAATAAACATTCAATCCATTAATGGATGTGAATGTAGTACATATGATTCTAGTACGACCAACAAATGAAAATAAAATATATGGATGGTATAGTATAGGGGGATATTTACCTTAAATCAAAAAGTGAAAATGTGGCTAAAAAGGTGAGGATTCAATATTGGAAATCCTTAGGGAGACAAGTTGGTGAAGCATTGTATTAGGACTATTTGACACCTAGTAAAACATAGATCAAATAAAAATAAATAAAACAAGACATTTATGTGGATAGCACCATCTAGTCATGGATAACAAACACAAAATGGAAAGGTGGATCGATTAAGATTCTTGAAAAAGGATATGAGGCCATTGGATCATACCTTGCACTAATTGAACATGGTAATGAATACTAAGGTGAAACTATTAAAGGTCATAAATTAATATATGGTATCATCTTAGCCTAGGTTGTGGTTATCTTGGAATTTTTATTTTAAATTAGGCTATGATAATTTGGCCTTGCATTTTTATCATAAATGTTTAATATTAATTAAGGATTGACATTAATTGATTCTAAATTTTGACTAGCTTTTATTAAATCTTTTTAGCCCTACTTCTATTCAAGATTCTTACTATTGACCTATTAATGAGGTAACCATATTGTTTATTAAATCTAAATGTAATATTAATGTTTTTTTCAAAATAATAATTTTTGTAATTATGTAGAGATATAATATCTTTTGATTTGGAAGATATGAAAACCAAATGTAGCAAGGAATTGGGAGTCTTTCTAGATAAATTGAAAAGTATAGGGAGGGTCATGACCTCTCTCATAAAGGATTAAAATGACCTAAATGCTAAAAATGTCAATCTTAAGTAGGAATTAGACAAGGAAAATGAAAATAAAGTCCCTCTACTAGAGAAAGAAAGCAATGTTGGGCTAGGGCATGAGTATATTAAAGATACTCAACCTACTTTGAAATATAAAAAGAACATCAGAATCCCTCAAAATAATTTCAAATAGGCTCTCTCAGAGAGGAACCTCCAAATGAACCCGATGAAGAATGAACCAAGAATTGTTGCTAGTGAAGACTAAGGAAATAAAACAATGTACATCATATGAGAAATCTAATATTGAGGAGGCATTAGTTTATATTTAAGGTTATTTTTGTTTTTTGTTTTATCTTAGTTTAATTTAATATTATACTACATCTATTTAGCTAAAGTATTTTTGTTTTGTAGCTTGTGGGGATTTGTTCTTTGACTATCAAAATTTACTTGTTTTAAACTTATGGTTGTTAGAGCCTTGTAAAACCAGCTTTATTTTACCTATTTAATAAAAAAACAATATATTTCAATTATTAATGTTATATTATTAAACAAAATATTTTTCATTTACTAGCATTATTCTACTTAAGTTCATAGGAGATGTGCTAGTAGTGATACAACACTATATTTTTAGGGGCTATATCACACTAATTTGATGATATGTGTTTAAGAAACATAATAAAATCTGGTGATGAAAGGAGAGGAAGGTTGTGTAGTGTTGAATTAAAATTAAATTATTTCAAGTTCAAGATTGGGTCATTAAGAATCCATTGAGTCATCTAGGTCTATTTTGTTCTCAACATGGTATCAACAAAATACACAAATCTATTAAAAAATTTAGTCCAATTTATATCTCCATATTTAGACATTTTCATGCTCATAATTATATTCTAACATATCGAGGATCATATGTCAACTATAAAATAAAAGGGGTTTATATGGACATGTGAGTTTGTGGATTTCACATTAAACTGTGATTGGGTCTATTAGTCATGAAGATATCATGTATTGTGTGGCATGAAAGTTAAATTTGTGAACCGTGATTTAAAACATATCTAAGTGATTAAACTTTTTCACAAAAAACATAAATTTATTGAAAATGGATTTATACAAGTATTCAATCCATTGATGGATGTGTATGTGGATAAAAAGGTGATGTTATAATATTTGAAAACTTTTAGAAGATAAGAAGGTGAAACATTATATTTGGATTTTTTTACACCTATTAAAACATGGATCAAACAAGTTACAAAAGCTAGTTATATCTACTTCACATTCATGGCTTCCCTATACATTATTAGTTAATAAATATACAGTAGCTAAACCATTTAAAACATATCAATGTAGCTATGAAGTGAATAATTATTTCCAGGAATATACCGGTATATAATGTGTGAAGTTTTGATTAATGTATGTGGTAACTATATTTGGTTTTACAATAACATGCCCATTAAACATGAGTTTATAGGAATAATATGAGCAACAAAGTACTATATTATTAGCTTGGGTAGAATTGCACATGTCCATTCTACACATTGAGATAAGAATAATGACCTCTAAATTAATAATATGAGCAACAAATTCATATGATATTATCTAGTCTAGAATGGGCACTTACCTATTATACAAAATATTATTAAGAATAATGATAAGTATGTTTAAAATTAGGCACATGGGCAATGAAAAGTGTTTTCCAATACTTTTACATGGTGACAATAAGTGTGTTTTATAATGTTACATGAATTTTTAATTTTTTCATGTCATGATGTGATTAATTAATATATGATAAATTTTGGATAAATATTAAACATTACTATAATAATTATAATTAATAAATAGTATGAAAACTATGGGGTCACATTATTTAAATTATCAGGACCCATTTCAACTATTGGAGCATGCTCAAATATTGGCCCGTTTCACCTAAATATGAATTTAAAGGTGAAAAATTATTTAAGATATAATTAGAATTTGATTCTACACTAAAATTTGGAATCCAATAATATCTATATTGGAATCCAACATCACATTAAGTAAAACCAATAATAAAAATATTAGAATTTGATATCCCACTAGTTAAAAACTAATAATAGTAATATAGAGATCCAATTTCAAAAATTATAAAACCATAAATGGAAATAGTTTAAGTCCATTTTTTAAGGAATTTGCCCAAATTTCATGAAATTATGGTTTTTTCCATAGGCAACATAATATCAAATGCATACAAGTTTACTCCTTACTATTTACATTTCAATATTAATTTTAGACTTACATAGTTCATATACAGAAATTGACTACTACATATGTTATTTCAAGTTTTGCTATTGAGTGTCATACAAAATTAAATTTTCATGCCAAAGATAAAGTGTGTCATACACACACAGGTATATTTTTATCCTTTGATGTAGAAATTTAATTCCTAGAATAAATGGAGGTGGGGGGAATGTAGACACCCAAAGTTTTTCCAAGGCTATTTTTAATACCGTTTCATAAAAATTTACACATATATATTGTTAATGATGAATAAGGTATCCATTGGTGCATTTGTTTGGGTATTTTATTTATTTATTTCATACATTTGTTTGGTCTCTTTATTCAGTGCTTTTACCCATTTCAATATTATTGTGTGGAACCCCATTTCATTTTTCTCCCTTTTAATGATTTCTATACAAGTCCATAATTTGTAGATAGAAAAAGGTTGTATAATTCACTTATAAAGTTACTGAACCTAAATATAAAAGTTAGAAATGTTGAATCTATATTTTCATGCTTATGCCAATAGTAAAATAGGAAAAAAAACATATAGTATTACATTCACAATTTCACACATACATACAAGTGGGATAAATACATTTGTGTTTGACCCCTCTTTGATGTATTGGAAATGTAACACAAAGCATGTTCAAGTCAATAGGGATTGGAAATTTTTATTCTAGCTAATCCCTTTCAACTAACATCACCCCTATTTGATATCAAATCATTTGTGTAGTAACTAGGGTTTCATATTGTAGGTAACTATATGTAGTATTTTAAATGTATAAGTGTATCAAAACTTCTATTAAACATAGGCATAGTTGGTTTAACAGACACAATTTCATCACTTCCACAGTGGAAAAATTCATAGTCAATGGAAAAGGATGCACTGTGTAATTGTATAGGAAGTGCATACTTTTACGAAGACATACATAGAGTCTACTTCCATAATTAAACTATCACATGCCTATTTTATCCTATTTTCCACTATAAAAACTAATTACAGTGTATATATGATATTTTTTGATTATGTATCACTTATCTTTTACACTTGTAAAACTCAACCCTTGGATGTTCCTCTTATTTCTACACTCTCTTTGATTTTTAAATCCTCGCATATGATTTATCTTATGCATTTTGGCCTCTCTTAGTCTTACTAGTCTTATATTGATGACATATATTTACTTATTTTATAGCTCTATAAGTTTTGAGCCTATACCTATTTTTATAGTCCCTAAACACTAACATTTGGGATAGAAAATAACATCAACATGATTGTCCTACCTTGACTCAAGTGTCCAATGCCCTAAAGTCATCTAAATTATAAATTAATTGCATTCTAATGGTTAGCCTAAGTGATTTAATGTGAGCTATTACTAAAAAGGGATTGCTATAAATGCAAGATCAACTCTCATTCATTCTTCATATACAAAAAATAACAATCAAACCAAAGAATGTTCAAAGAGTTTTCAATTGAGTAAATATTTCTTATTTATTCTCATTTCCAAATCAGTCATAAGGACTACACATATACAAGTTTTAAGTACTGAAAGAGTAATTTAAGAGCCTAATTTTTCAAGTTACAAGCTAGGTCACTATTGTACTTACTTTAGACACATTACATGATTTAAACATAAGCCAACAGATAGGGGAGAACTAAATTAGTTTGAGGGCCTCTTTAGAGTATTAGCTATGTATGCAACATCCTTTGATAGTAGGTTCATTGGGGTTAGATCGACATCATGTGCCTAGTAACCCATTTTCCTCCAAGGTCACACTAAAAGTGGAAAGCTAGGGTTTTACCATTTCATGAGTATAAAATATCTATGTCCCATATATAAATACACTATAGTGAATGCAAATCCAAAATTAGAAGCATCTAGGTGGTCACATCTTATTTCATCAAATTAATCATACAAGACACTATCATCGAACTTAGATATTAACATCAACACAACCATCTAGGGTTGATGTAACTGTCTAGATATCTAGAGACATCAAATCTAGAATCTAACAACTATTCTAGAAATATATTCCTACCTAATTTTAGTCTATTATAGATCCATAACTACATTAGCATTAAAACAGGCTAAGTACTTCTATTCTTTGTCATTTATATATCTAGTCTAATTGTACTTTCCATATTTAGACTATTTTAAAATAGTAAATTTAGTGTATGATTATATCTAAATTTATCTATTAATTGGTTTGATATAGATTTGATTATCACCCTTATGTGATTTCATTTATATATTCTTAACCATAAGTTTAAATTGAAAACACACAACACATTTTCATTTTAGGGTTAAAATTTTGGTGAACTTGATCTTTGAACATAAAACCCTAGGTTGTAGACACTTAGTTTTGGACACTTTCATGCATAAAATAGAGATTTAATTTAATTTTTAGCAAAAACCACAATTTAAGCCTAAAAATCACCTGAATTGCTCAATTTAATTCGTGTAAGCGATTTAATTTCTTAGAAACATGATGAATCTAGCTTAATTTGTGTATTATCATGTATGCATCACTAACATGGTTTAGTCTTAACCCTATTAAAATTATGACCTAGTAATTTTAAACTTTTGTCATTTCAAGCTATTAATTCATGACATTTAAATCAATTTCTAAAATCTAAAACCCACTAATCAAGACTAATTATATTACAAATCTTAATTGACTTGCCTAAATAAAAATTCTAAATCAAATTAGTGAATTTTAGTTACTAAAAAATGAATTTTAGACAAAAATAAAATCAAAGAGTCAAATTAACTAATAAAGTGATTTATTATCTCCTAAATATTTAAAAAATATGACTCCCACCTCACAAATATATAAAGTGAGTTATCATGCCTCACAAATATCAGAAATTGAGGTGTTAAGATTTTATGAGTGCCTTAACCCCACCCAATGTTAGACTGACTCAACTTAGATTAATGTAGACTCAACCCAAGTTAGAATTTAACCTAACATACCTAAGGTTAGATTTAGTTATTTGAGATATAAATACAATTTCTCACACTATTATTAAATAAACTTTTATGTATAGGGTTGTTCTACTAGAATACCTTTTTGAACCCTTAAAGAATAGTGTTATAAAGCTCAATTTATGCCAAGATTCACACCAACCATAAGTGACTATTGAAGAGATAATAACACCATGGAAGAACATTTATAAAATATTTCAATCATCATAAGCTGAGCATGAACATCTTTATGACAAAAAGTAAGCATCAAATATGATAAGGGATGTAAGAAAATTTTATTATATTTATCTCTATTTTGTGTTCTTGATTATTATGTCCCTCCTAGTTCTTGGGCAAGAGAGTTTAATATTAGTAAATTTTTATTCTTTATGTTTTCTCATTTAGACTAACAAGAGACTAATCTCTTTATTATTTCCTCTTCAAACTCCTAAGGTATAAAATGCCATACTTGGTGGGAGCAAGCATCCCATATGGCCAAGGAGAATAATATGCTAGATTTAGTGTTTCTAATAGATGCATTTAAATCTTCAAGTTTCAAGTTTTAGCTTTGAATTCTACATATTTTTTTATGGATTAACATTAATTTTTTAGATCGACACTGATTATAGGGATCGACCACATCTATATGTAAAAAATAAAGTAAGGCAAGAACATGATTAAAATTGATTTTTATTGATTCTTCTTTCCTTAATTTTATGTTTGATAGCATGTTTATTGTCTGTGTAACCTATTTATTATATAATCCATGAGAATTTTGAGCTTTAATCTTGTTTATTAAAAAAAAATTCCTTCAAAATAGAGTTATTTTTGTGTGTTTGCAGGAAACATTAATGATTTGACTAATCGATGTAGATTTTGAATCAACATCGATATCTATGTGATCGATGCCAATTTTCTCTAAGACAAAAATAGAAACTTGAGAGATCAAATTAAATTGTTATTTGATCACCTTATTTTATGCTTTGAACTAGGAAAAATATCTAATAATTTGTAGGACCTATGGAGGAAAGAGAAGATATTGAGAATTGTTAAAATCTCACATACATCTTATTTGGTATAAAAACCCACTTAGTTGTATTTATCTTTTATTTATTTTTGAAATTTTTACAAGTTTAAACAAGGTCAAGGGGCCAAAATTTCAATCACACTTTGATTTGGAGATATTAATAGAAACACACATCTTAGTTAGATCTCTTAAGAGAATTTTTACTTTATGTTTATTTTTCATTATTAGATAAATTTCAAAGTTTTTAGACTAGTTTCTTTGTTTGTGTAAAATCATGAAATATTACATGTATGTTCTTACCCCATCCCATTTAGGGAACTTAGGTGACCAAAAGAGCTTAGTTTATTTCCTTTGTTTGTAAATTATATTGAAAATAATGTCGTGTGTGCTATCCCCAAGCTCTGAGTGACTTGGGTGACTTAGGAACAACCTCTAAAGTCTTTTATTTTTCATTTATTTATTTTTATGCATTTGGCTTGTGGGAATTATTTCATCACCTCCTCATGAGTTATTTAGGGGTGTATTGACCTGTGGTTTCATCAATTATAATCATATGAACCCCATTCCATAGTGGGGTATACAAATTGGGCAAACCATTGGATGGGATACTAGTGAATGGTTAGCCTGACCATCCCAGTGGGTACTCAAGCCATGCAATAGCTAGACATTATGCTTCACTAAGTAGTATATGGCTAGAGTTTCTATCAAAAGAATAGACCTTTGCATAAAAATTTAGGTGGTTTAGATTCATTTCATATGATTGCACCCTTGTGTTTGCCACACTTTGGACCATCTAGTGCATTTGAGAATTATAGATTTTAATAAAAAAACCCACTTACCATGGAATTTCATGCCAAATTTTGAGTGATCCTCACTCTAAGTTCATGCCATGTATCAATTCTTCAAAGACAAAGGGGATGTAAAAACTATACCTACACTTGTACTTTATTTTTTTGGATTAACACTTAATTGCTCAAAAGTATTGGTATATCTATGGAAAATCTAGTTGAAGATATGCAAAACTATGTTAATTATAGGGAATAGGATAATCCATTAGTTCTAATTCTATTTTTTTATTTACATGTGTGTATTTAGACTAAAATTGTTTGTTTTTGTTGTTGTGTCAAGAACAAGTCCAAAAAAATCACATCATTTTCACACCCTTTTATCCTAAGAGGCATTACTATATATTTTTGTGTCACCCTCTTGCCTTGGAGATTTTTTCCAAGACCATTTATGTGTTTCTTGTTTAAACAGGACATTGCCACACTACCCATCTTGTCTTAAAATTTTTGACTTGGATATTATAGTTAAAAATCATTTTCCATGTCATTTGAAGGAGTGTTATTACTCTACCTAATTTATTCCAATATCTTTATGATTTTTAAAACAAAGTTCCAAACCATTGTTGTACCTCTATTATTTAAAATGCATAGTTACACTACCCATTTTGGTTTATCCCTTTTACCTTAGAACATTTGAGTCTTTTTGCATTAAACTTGAAATTCAACCTTTCAAAGGACAAATCCTAAAATAATCAAGTTCACACTGAAGCCTCATCTAATTTGGGATTACATTATTTACTTTTTTGTTTGGATTGTTTTATTTGGGTTGATTTCATATTTAATCTAAAAGACCCCCTTTTCTATACCTACTAGTTGTTATTCATTTTGTACCTTGTTTAAAGATCCCTTTTGAGCTAAGTTTTTACCACATACTTTGTTTGAAATTTATTGTGCCAAATTTTTGAGTGTTTTAGTTATGTTACACCAATAATTTTCATGAGTCAAACTTTGAATATTAAGTGATCCAATTACCGAGTGTCCTCTAAGCCAATTACCTTTGTTTAGTTTGCTTTCAATTTATTATTTGAGTTTAGCCTTGTTTTTAGCATGATTATAATTGTCTTTGGGAAAATAATTTATTTTTTGATCCTAGTTCATAATTATTCTACTTTGTTTAGACACTCTTATGACTGATTATAATTGCATGTGGAAAAACTAGTACTTTAGCTATAAAAAAATTTTAGCCTTTGTTTTACTTTTACCATTGATTATAACTACTTTTGGGCAAATTAGAATCATTTTTTTAGACTAGTCTTGCATTTGTACTATCCTACCTTTTCCTAGTTTAATTATTTGTCCCTTTGTGCCTCTTTTAGAGATCCAAAGGTCCTTTTTTTTTATACCTTATTTTTTAATTACCTTTGGACCTTTTGTGTGTCATGTGACCAATCCATGGATCTAAATATGGCTCATTACATACGTAGATGGATTATGTATAGTATTGGCTATGAGAACTTTGTGATCAATGACCCTTTTTTTTATAATTCATATTATGATGTCACCCATGGGACAAATACTTATCCATCTTATAACATCACATACGTTGAATAAAGACATGACCCTTTAGTGCAATATTTGGTAGTTGTGCCTCTTTATCTAGGCCAAGAATCAAAACAAACACAACATTATCTTGCTCAAACAACATCTAACATTAAATAAGACCAAAAAATAAGATCCATATTATGTCATTATTCCCACATAAACTAAATATTATCCATACTTATTTGAATGTCATTTATTGGAAAACAAAGACGAAGTTCTAGTTAGAGCTGTTGAAGTAGGGACTAGGTTTCCACTAGAATTCCCATAAGAAAGTCTAAGTAGTTTTATAAAAAATCACAGTAATACATTATTAATTAAACCATTTGAACATGAATCTACTATTTATATCTAACATTTGGTCCAAATAACATAATAAGACCAAAATATTCTTGCAAAAGGAAAAGGTAATATGGATGAACAAATGGAATATGTACAACAAACATACCAAAACTCATAACCTCAATGCAAGGCTTGTTTATAACATGATGATTATTGAGATAGATCCAAAAATATGGAAACAAATAGATGCCTTGGGCTACATAGTTTAAATCATAGACCCCTTTAGCCAAAGCACATTGGTTGGTGATATGTATAATGACCCTATTTTGATGAAATAAAATGTTGTTCAAATAGAATACCACACCAAAATGATGTGGATAACACGAAAGTGAAGCCCAATTTAAACCAAAGTGGGTCTACCTTACCACCAAGTAATACATAATAGGTTCCTTCAAATAATGTCACAAGTGGATTGTAACAATAGGGAATAGGTACACCTATTTCCTAAAATCAACAAGAAATATCCACTCCTTAACCAACTACTTCCTCAAATGTGAAATAGGGGGAATAATATAGTAATAGAACAACTTACCATGTCAAAAAGTGTAGAATGCTATACTACCTCAATAAGTGAGGATAAATGATTTTACATTACAAGCATAGTCTAATGTACCTAATCAATCATAGATGTTTCCTAACCAACAATGTATCCCTATTGGTTAGAAAGTGATAATTGGTCAACAAAAAGAAATCTCAAAATATTAATACTTACCAAAATAAGACTTGTCAATCCAACAAATTTTTAACCCCAAATAGTTTCAAAATCAACAATTCCCAAACCATAAACAAGTATCGAGCCAACAATGTGTTTATCCAATAACAAGGTTCTTACACATAACAAGTACTAGGTAATTGAGAACAATTTCATTTCACTCAATGGGTATCACATGTGCAATAAGGATACAACTACAAACACCTCCAATAGTAGGGATATATTCAATAATGTGATTCCTATATCTAACAAGTTTTAACAAGTAGACATCAAGTTCCCTCCCAAGTGAAACAATACCAACACATTCTGTAGAGCCAAATGCCATTACCATAATCACAATTCACTATCTAGGGTTATGTATCCAACCCAAACTGATATATTCTTTATTAAAACCATATTTCATACCCAAAGTATAATCCTAATGCATAGATATACATACCTGATCATTGATCCAATTTAACTAGCATCCTATAGTATACCTACCCCAATCAAGGTAATCCACCTTTGACCATAAAACCTTAATAACAACAAACCACTACGTCTAATTTCCTAGCCTAAGTGTTGTAACAAATGAAGGATGTAATTTAACTAATCTAGGCTATAAAAAAAACCAAAATTTTCAAACTAGAGAAGATATGATCTTATCCATTTAACATGGAATAATTAAAAATACCCTTTCCACTAGGTTATGAGCTACCTACATTATATAAATATAAATGCCAAGGTAACCCTAGAGAGAATTTAAAGGAACTCTTTGTTGCCTGCCATCCAATGGACTATAGTGATATATACTTGCTTATACTCTTCTCAAGGAGTTTAGCTAGACAAGCCTTGGAATGGTTATTAAAATTATTGAATAACTCTATACCTAACTTTGATGATATCTCAAAAAGGTTTTTATAACACTTTGATGAGATTATTGTTATAGATATAGAACAAGATAAATAGAATATTGGTAAGAGCTTCACTACATACTTACAATATTAGAGATCCTTATTAAGCCAATTTACACATAATATTCTAGATAAATAGTTGGCCATAATATTTACAAGGATCTTACACATTGAGATATCCTACAATATTGAGTTGTAATGTGCTCAAACAACTAAAGAGGTCAACATAAAAGGAATACATATTGAAAAAACCCTTATCAATAAAGTTATAATCAATCTATCCTCTTCCAATTAGAACCAAAAATAGAATCAAGGCCATAACCATAATCAGAACCAAACTCAAATACTAGCTACAATGCCACCTCAAGCTAAAAAAATGAAAGACCTAAACCCTACAACTATAATAAAAGTGTTATTAAAAATGGGGTTACTAAATCATGCTATGTTTAAATAGTGAAAACACCATCTGTCCATATACCTCCACACAATCAATAGTCATTTCCTCTATACATTTAACTAGGCCATCCACAAAACCAACTACCACAAAATAAAATTCAATTATAGGCCCCTCTTTTAAGCAAAAGACCACTCATTTCCTAAAAATTCAATGACCTTGGTGAGCCTATTGATTTTTTTTGTAGATTATCTCAAGTTAATATTATTAGTTGTTATATACCTAAACCATTTCTTGAAGATACTCCTTTTACCAATTAGTATAAAGAACATGAATCTTGTGAGTATCATGTCATACAACATTCCATAAGATGGTGTATCCAATTTAGACATCTGATTGAGAACATTCTATAAAATGGAGAGATAAAACAAGACACCCATGATCCTATGAACAATAGTAACTTGGGTATCTACCAATATTTGTTTCCTCAACATTAAAATAACAAAAAGTAGAATCAGTACCAACAATAATAATAACAAATAATTCCACCATAGAATCAACAATGGTAGCCACAAAAATGCTAGAAGAATGGTCAAAACCAAGGGGAAAATAATCAAACCAATGAAGGAAGTCATCATGCCATTGCATATACCTATAACAATTTTTTAGGACATGTTTTAGGTGGTCATGTTGACACCATCACTATCAACCCTATACCAACTACAAATAGACCTAGACCTTCACACAATAGTGATTATTTGTTGAATAATACCTACCAACATCCTTAGGTCAGTGATTATTATATGGTCTATGTCTATAATCAAGCACAATACCATCCAATAATGATCATTATGAGCTTCCCTACCTACTTAACCAACTACCAAAACCAAGTTCCAAATAAAGATTGCACAATCATAACTCAAATATCTAGAGTCACTATGAGAGGACCAAAACCAAATACTCCAAATGAGGCTAATCAAACTTATATGCTTATAAAAAATAAACTAATTAATAAAAATTAGGGAAAAACCTATGATATTATGGAACAACTGAAGAAGACACTTGCACACATATCCATCATGGATTTGTTTCATACAGCTATTATCCATAAAGACATCCTAAAAAAGTATTTGAACCAATATTTTAAGTTAGATGATATCACTTCAGACAAATTCCAAGCCATGGGAGGACACTTGGCCCATGGCCAACATCTCACCTTTGACCAAAGTGATACATCTTCCCTCAACCCTTTGTATAATATCTTATTGTACATTGAATTTGGTATAAGGAACCATATATTTAAATGTGTCCTTATAGACAATTATTTGGGTCTCAACATTATGTCTCTAAAGTTGGTCAAACATCTTGGATATACAATAGCTGACTAATAGCTAGATACCATCATTATCAAAGCATATGATAATAAAGAACATGAGTCTCAAGGTATCATTATCTTTATTTTGGTTATTGGGCCATTGGCCCATGATACTATGTTCCATGTTTTAGACTTATAACTATCTTACAATTTATTATTGGGCTGACCTTAGAACCATGAAATTAGGGCCATACCTTCTACATTTAATCAGTGTATAAAACTGACACATTTAGGAATGGAAGTGACTCTACCTAATGATATTTATCAATATGAATATTTTAAATTCCTTGAGGTTAAGCATAGGAGTTAAAACTACCAGTTTGGCATCAATATTATGCCCAAATTAGATGCAAAAAAATATAATAAGGGAAAAGCCATTGAATCAAGTCTAGAAGCTAATTACATTTACCTAGAATACTTAGCATCTACCTCAGCCATGCCTCCACAAGAATTTTCCAACCACTTCTATGCCACTAGCAAATATATTAGAAAATATATCACCCATAATGCATTTCATATTTCCAAATTGCGTAAAAATCCTAAAGTTTATGGGAGACCTACAACCAATCTACTCATATGGAATGGGACACCAGTGGAAAATCTTAGTTGAATAAGCCCATGGTCTTTTAATTGACCTATGACCTAGAATAGGACCCCTTAACAAAGGATGCTTCATGGATCTACATTGATGAGTTGGTTGATTGTTTCTAGAGTGCAAAGTATCCTATTCCCAACTAGATTATGGATCACTTAGATTATGAAGTATGAGGCCTTGAGTTATAACAACAAGGAATGATCAAAGTAGTTTCAATGACTAAGTACAAAGGAACTCATGGTAATGAATTTAAACCACATGGGGGTAACCTCACATACCTAATTCAAATTCTAACACCAATGACTAGTGACAATGATGTTGATAATGATGCAGGGTCCAATTATAGCATCTATGATGACCTTGCTACTACAAATTTGTTTAACCCCCATGATATTTACACCATTAAACCTATTTATCAACCTTCACATTTAACTCTTTACCATCCACAATTAATAGACTTCTAAGAGTCAACAATGCCATTAGATGAGTTTGAAAATGATGAGGCTATATGCAAATTTTTGGGATTAAGGAATCATATTCCTTTTGGACACCACAAGTAGGTATTTGTTATTATATTGGATCTTACTATTTACTTTGGAGAGTGGGTGAACTTATATAGCCAAAAACAAAAAGAAAATCAAACATTGAGGTTTGAAAGTGGAAGCCTCTTTGGGGTGTTTTTTGACTAAGGAAAAAGTAAAGAAAAAGGTAAGTCTCTTGGTAAAATTGGTTATGAACACCATTAGATGGGTATGTTCACCCCTATTCTAATTAATCGCATGAGACATATTTCCCATAGTCTATGCATGGATCATATATCAGTATTAAGGAATAACAAGATTTTTCACATATTGCTTAAGAGCTCCCTAAAGTATTTGTTTCATGGCTTATGTTAGCATTAGGAGATTTTGATTTTTCCTACTTAGGAGAATTAGAAGATCCAGTCTATTTGGAAGACTTTTCCATTGCCAAACAGTTCAAATTCTTGCCAAATATTCTAGAAGATGGTTCTACACTTCTGATGGAGGACACCTTAGAGGTAAATATTTGGACTTCAAAGGACCCAAAGTGGATTAAATAAGGCACATCCCTCACTAAGAAGGAATGAAAAGTTTTTATAGCCCTTCTGAGGGAATGTGGGTCATATATTTTGATGGGCCTATTTAGACATGGTAGGTTTAGACCCCACCTTGGTTGTATACCCTATCATTATACATCATGATGTCAAGCCTATTAAATAAAATTTATGTAAGATGCATCCTCACATTACTGTGTTATTAAAGAAAGAGTTGTAAAAAATTTTAGACATGAAAAGCATTAGGCTGATCGACTATTTAGAGTGTATTTTAAACATTGTGATTATGAGTAAGAAACTAAAAAATATTTGAATTTGCATTGATTTTAGAGATATCAACAAAACCTACCTAAAATATGACTTTCTTTTTCCTAATATTGACATGATCGTTGACTCAATGACTGGATATGAAATGATCTTTCTAATGGATGGGTTTTCAAGTTATAATCAAATTAGGATAACACCTAAATATTAACACAAGATAGTAGTCAACACATTGTGGGAAATGTTTTGTTATCTTGTAATGCTATTTGGACTTAATAATTCCATATCCACTTACCAAAGAGCCATGAAATTGATTTTTCATGACATGATGCATGGCATTGTTGAAGACTGTGTCAGTGATGTTTTGGGTAAATCAAAGACCTATGTCAATTACCCAACCATGCTACAAATAATCTTTAAGAGACATCATGAGTATAACATCAAGATCAATCCAAATAAATGTGTATTTGGTATCACTTTTGGTAAACTATTAGGTTTCATTATTTCTCATAGGGGCATTCAATTTACCACAACCAAAGTTTGCACAATTATAGAAATACCACTACCATCTATCTTAAAGCAACTCCATAATTTACAGGTCAATATTTAGGTGATTAGATGCTTCATCTCAGAATTAGTTGATAAATTCTATCCATTTACACACTTTCTAAAGAAAGGTGTTACATTATCTTGGAACAAAGAGTGTTAAAAATTAATCGATAAGCTTAAAGCATATCTTGCCAACCCACCTATTTTGTTGCCACCAACACCAAACAAGCCTTTACTTATTTACCTATCAAAAACTAAGAATTTCATGGGGGCACTTTAGGCACAACAAGAAGAATAGGGAAAGTAACATGTGTATTATTTGAGATGAACTTTGCTTGTGTATGAACATAACAATATGTTGATTTGAAAATCCTATTTAGCAATGGTGTTTGAAACCTAAAACTTACACCATTATATGCTAAACAATAAGAATATTATTATCACCAAATTAGATCCACTCAAATATCTACTTTCTAAATCATCCCTACAATGTTGTAAGGAAAAATAAATCATGTTATTGAATGAGTTATAAATTGAATATGCTAACCACAAAGCCATTAAGGGCCAAGTACTCACAAATCATATTGTTGAAGCTCTTCTTCAAGATACTCAACCTCTTACATTTGGATTTATAGATGAGGTTATCATTATCATTGAAGAAGTAGATACACCTCCTAAGGTTGAACAGTGGAAGATTTAATTTTATGGATCATTCATGACTCATAGATCAACAGCCATAATATTATTTATTACACCATAAGGGATCCCATTCCCAAGTCTTTTCATATTATATTTCCCTATAAAAATAACATGGATGAGTATGAATCACTCATTATAGGTTTTCACCAAGTAGTAAAATGGAACATTCAACATTTAATGGTGTATGGTGATTCTTAGTCAATCATCAATCATGACAAAGATCAGTATCAAACTAAAGATGAGAAGTTGGTACCCTATAAAGTAATGATCGATACTCTCAAATAATAGATTGCCAACATCTAATTTAATAAAATAATTTGAGATAATGATAAAAAAATAGATTCCATGAAAAATATTGGTTGAATGATCTAGATCACTGATAAAGCTAGAGAATATCGATTTCTTGTTGAACATCTCTTAGTGCCAACACATGAACAATTAGTCATCGAGATGATTTATGACATTTTTTGTCCCACATCTTCATGGCACTCAGAATATATATGCCTACCTTTAACACCAAACCATGAAACTCTATTTATCACCTAAAAACAAAAATTCTTCACCCATAAAGCCTCTTTCTATATCCTACTCAGACCAACCTTATATCATATAAGATATGATGTAACTTTGTTTCATTGTTTACCTTTAGCAAAATCTAAACTAATGTTGAGGGAAGTCCATGAAGGAGTGTGTGGATCCCACACTAGTATAGAAATCTTAGCCAAAATTTTATTGTGTACTATTTATTACTAGATAATGGTGGAAGTCGATGCAACTTCATATGTGAAGAGGTGTGTCAAGTGTTAGAAGCATTCCAATCTAATTCATTCTTCATATAAGACACTCAAACCATTAACAACATCATGGTTGTTCTCAACATGGGGACTCGACTTTGTCAAGAAGATCAATCCAACATCTTTAGATGGCTATAAACACATCCTTACTACTATCAAATACTTCACTAAGTGGTTGGAAGCCATTCCCCTCACTTACATCACTAGTAAGAATATATCCAAGTTTATATTCAATCATATCATTTGACGCTATGGCACCCCCTCTAGCTTTATATTTGATAATGGAAGATATTTCAAGAATAAATATGTGAAAGAACTTTGTTATAAATACCACATAAAATAACATTTCCCTACTTCCTATTATCTTTAAGGTAATGTCCAAGATTAGGGTTATAATAAAACCATTGTCAACATTCTGAATAATGTTGTTGATGACACTATTTGTAATTGGCTCTTGCAACTATTTAATGTTTTTTTGGCATACCATACCACATTCTATACTCTAATAGAAGTTACACCATATTCACTTGTTTATGGAACTAAATCCATTCTTATTGTTGAGGTTTAATTTCCTTCCTTCTAAATTTTATTACAATACATCATTGATGATGAGGACTATAGAGTGGCTCCCTTTTAGGAGCTAGACCTACTTGATGGGAAATGCTTGGCCACCTTGAATAATCTTCAAGATTATCAAAACTAACTCAAAGGCCAATATAATAGGCATGTAAGGCATCTTGAATTCAAATTTAGTGACATGGCATTAAAGGAGAATCATAATAATTTAAACATTGAAACTAAGAAAAAGGAAAATTTCTAACCAAACTGGTTAGGTCCCTATGTAATTTCTACCAACTACGGTTCTGGAGCATACAAGCTCACTACAATAGAGGGAGATGAAATTGTTGAAATAATGAACATAGTTCACCTCAAAAATGTATATGATTGAGGGATTAATATTATTGTCTACAAAGATCATCTAAATTATGCCACATTATATATATATATATATATAATTTATATTGTACCCATTTCTATTATATCATGCCCTTAACCCTTCACCAACTATTTATTTTTACCAAACCTTGCCTATCATGTTTTCCCTTGGTTATGATCCATTTGTCCTTTAGGCACATTTATTGGTTGATGAAAAATTTAGTTTTAATATTTATCTCAAATTACATGTTTAAATGGTTGTATATGAAACTAATGTGATAGTGGTCCTGGTAATTGCATCCTTTCCATTTACCTTTGGTTAAGTCAATATCCCACCTAGTGCTACTAATTATAACTAACTATGGGAAAATTATTACCATTGACCCTTTTCCATTGTTTCATAATTATAATAACCTATGGGAAAATTAGGAACAACACCTTTACCTAGAGTTAGAGTGACTTGATGTAGGTTAATTTAAACTCAACCCAATTTAGAATTTTACCAACCCTACCCAAGGTTAGATTTACTTATTTGAGATATAAATACAATTTCTCACACCAATTATAAAAATGATTTTTTGTATAAGGTTATTATTATATAATACCTTCTTGAAACCCTTTAAGAGTAGTGTTGTAATGCCCAATTTATTCAAAGCTTCACACCAATCCATAAGTGACTATTGGAGAGATTATACTAGCATGTAAAATCATTTAAAAAAGACTACAATCATCATAGGCTGGGCATGAACATCCTTATGCCAACAATTAAGCATCAAATGAGACAAGGGAGGTAAGAAAATTATATTGTCTTTATCTCTATTGTGTGCTCTTGATTATTGTGTTATGCTCCCCCTAGTTCTTAGGCAAGAGGGTTATCTTAGTGAATTGTTTTTATTGATGTTTTCTCATTTGGAATAATAAGAGACTAATCTAAGTATTAGTTCCTCTTAAAAATCTTAAGGTAAAAAAATATACAACTTAGGGTTTTTTTAATTTTCTATTATTGAACCATAAATTGCTTTAAATTATGCAATCAGGTTTCCCATGGATAATTCTATTAATTATTTCATGTTCCATTATCTTATAGTGGATCTAAATTGTTATATCTCATGACTAATTAACACATGATAATCTATAAGGGATGCAAACATGTTTTCCCACGTAATCCTTGTTATAATGTTTACAATTAGATTTTAGCTATCACTACAAGATACCAAAAGGATTGCATGAAGTAACCTTCTTCCCTAGGACACGTTTCCAAATCTTGACATATTATGGCCTTAACATCACTATTGGGATTTTTACATATTTACTCACATTACAAGGATTTTCTTTTATATGAATTACATATGATGTTACTCCCTTGTAATGTCAAGCCATCGTATGTGGCCTTTGTCTTAAACACCATAAAATGGACCAAGATTAATATATACTTTTAAAAGGATATTTTACCTTCCAAGACATTATAAATAGTTTTTTTCCATTCTACATATAGGTATGTGTTTGTAAAAAAATGGTAAAATGAGTTATTGTGGATAATGGTTCTAGATTCAACATTTACAACATATCATTTCTCTCTGTCATAGGCATTAATCCATCAAATTTAGATCCATATAATATGATTATCAAAGGATTGGATAATATTTCATGACAATTATTAGGATAAATAACATTGAATATTAAAATACACCCTCATACATTACCTACTTTGTGTTAGGTTATGCCAAATTATTTGAATTATAACATTATTTTGGGACAAACATAGATACATGAGATATATGAAGTTCCCTCCACATTTCATGCATGAATAAAAATTATCCATTAGGGATTTATTTACACTTTTTTAATGGATAATAATTGATTCAAACATTGTGCAATGATTCATCCACCCATCCAACCAACATTGTAAGCATATAAATATGATTTTGGTTTTCAATATTTCCTTAATTATGGGTATAAGGGACAATGGTTAGGTAAAAATTAGAAAAGAATAACATCATATTTCTCCTATAAATAATAAAAATTGGTAATGGTTGGGGATTTTAAACAAATCTAATACACACAAACATATCCGTCAAAGTACAATTTGTTTCCAAAAGACCAAAATGAAATTATGAATATCTCCACAACCGAGATCCAAGTGATTCACCATCATTTAGTTGATGATATAGCTCCTTTAAAAATTAAAATAATGGATAAGTTTTCCAATGATGAATCATTACTAAATTACTTGGGGGCATATGAGGAAATCCCTTCTTTATATCATAATAATAGGTTTCCTTGTGCCACTTCTGTTCATGCTTGCTTAGGTGAGAATGATAATCCAAATATCTAACATGATGCATCAAATATTATTCCTACCACACTATTTATCATGAAAGAATCTAATTTGTTAAATTAATAAATAATAAAATATAAATTTAGAATAGATAAGGACCTTAGACCACTTATACTAGCTATGATGGTGCAGGAGGATGAAGGAAAAACCCATCAACATGTCCTTCACAATTTTCCTTAACTTTTTGCTTGGTCTTATTTGGATACGCCTAAGATCAATTCATTGGTGGAAATGCATAATATACTATTATAACTATATGGAAAGATAGTAAAATAAAAACATGAAAAATTCATCCTAAAGTGGCATTGTTGGTAAAAGATGAAATTCAAAAACCTTTTAGATGCTAGCTTATAAGATCCATTGTACATTCTGACTTGATGTCCAACATTATCCCTATTACAAAACTAAATGGTGACATTGAATGCTTCACTAATTACCATTATTTAAATAAGGGTTGCCCTAAATATGAATTCCCTTCACCTAATATTTTCATGATTTTGGATTCCAAAATTAGATATGAGACATTTTCATTTATGGATGGTTTCACAAGATATAAATAAATTAAAATTAACCCTATAAATCAATAAAAGGCTGAATTTACCACTTTTTGGGGGATATTTTATTATAAAATCATTCCTTTTGGATTAAAAAATGTAGGATCCACATATCAAAGGGCTATGACTCATACATTTCATGATTTCATACACAAAACTATTGAGGATTATAGTAATGATTTACTTACCAAATCAAAATATTGTTAATACCATGCTACTAATTTATGATAAATATTCAAGTGACTACATAAATTAAATGTTTGCTTAAATAAAAAATGTGTTTTTGGGGTATCTTTAGGAAAAGTCCTAGGATATATTACTTCTCAGCTAAACATTGAGGTTGATCCAAAAAAATTAAAATCTATCATAGAAATGCCACCACCAACCAATATAAAACAATTGTGATGTTTATAGGGTTGAATTCAATCTATTCAACATTTCATTTCCTAAATGGCTAATAAAACAATCCCTTTTACATGTTTTCTAAAAAAGGATACACAATTCATATGGGATGACATATGTCAACAAAGCTTTAATAAGATACAAACATATTTATCAAACCCAATAGTACTTATTCCTCCTATTTTAGATAGACCATTACTTCTTTACATATCAACTACTCATGAGGACCAAGGGCCTTACTAGAATAATTTTATGATAATCATAAAGACAAGGAAATCTATTATATCAGTTTCTAGCTAGTTGATTACAAATGTAAATATATAGCCATGGAAAAACTATGTTTATCTTTGGTTTTCACTACCTAGAAATTATGACATTATTTACTCAATAATGAAGTTCATGTTATAATTAAAGAAGATCCATTAAGTTTCCTCTTGAAAAAGACACATCTAACTAGTCACATAGTAAAATGGGTGTTGTAACTCATACATTTTGATATAAAATTTGTAGCCCAAAATTCAATAAAATATCAAGTCATAGCCAACCAAATGGCTGCAGCTTCTTTACCAGACTCAGACAATTTTTTTTATGGATAAAAATTCTAAACATGAGTGGGTTATATCATTGCATTGTGTACCCATAAAGGTGAATAAATGCCCTTATAGTCATATGAAATGTGAAAACTAGTAACTTGAGTGTAGTTAATGACACCCAACCCATAGGTCCCTCTTGCTTGCTTTCATTACCCTCATAAGAACTTTTTCACTGATTCTCAGTAATTTGTGGCCTTCTAGACCTAATCTTAGCTTAGACAAACTACTTTTTCCATGACAAATCCATCCCCCTAGGTCCTATTAGCTTAGGACTATAATGCCCAACTTGGACTATAGTGTTGGGCCCTCTTGTGTCCACTTTCAATGCTCTTGTCCAAGTACATTTTTGCCTCCACCAATTAGTTCCTTCTAGTTCTTATCCCTCTTTTTTTAAACCTAATGTAATCATATTTAACCCATGACCAATAGATCCCTATAAAATTCCATTAAAATTTTATTTGAAAATGGCTAGTAGATATCACAAAGTAAGAAAGAATACAAGAAAGACTACTCAAATAATCTTCCTTATTATCTACATATAGCCAAATAATACTACTACAAGCTTATTCAAATCCGTACACCAGTCCTTAGCCACCTCAAGCACACCCAATTTTATCATTTGCATCTTCATACACAAAATTTCACAAAGAACATCAAGTGGGATAACTACATATGGCTTGATCCCTCTTCAGAGTATTGGTATGTAGGTAGCATGCCCACACAAGGGATTTGAATATATGTAAAGTGCATCTTACACACACTAACCCCCCTACCCCCTCCCCCCACATCTATCCAAAATTTTGTCAAATAACAATGGAGTCTAGGGTTTAAAGACTAAATCAGCTCTATAGGTAGTTCTACAAACATCTAACAATTGAAATTTCATAGATAGGCTTACACAGACACAACAAACAAAACCTATAAAGCTTAGATATCCTAGACAATAGAATTATAAGATAAATATAGAACCAAACCCTAGGGTGTCCTATTTTATTGATCCTATCCAATCATAAAATGAAGTCTAAATCCTTATTTGTGATAGTGTCCCAATCCCACATATTGAATTTTAGACCCTGTAATAGCTATCTCAGTCAGTTTCCAGCTAAGTCTTATTTTATCTCCCTTATTACTATTTTTGGAAAGGTTAAAATTATATTCAAATTATACAAATTAGTAGATTAATTATTGTATATTTATTTACTAATTTTATTACTCTAGACCCTTAACTAAATTAAGAATAATACACCAATATTCCCATAACTATTAAATCATTTGATGAACCCAACTTACTTCGTTTGTACCTAAAAACCCTAGGGTAAATTTGCCATTGATTTTTATTATATTTTTATGATTTTTTACCTACATAATAAAATAAAAAAATTAACATTAAATTTGAAAAAAAAATTAGTAATTTTAAAATAATTTGTTGTCAAACCCTAGTTGCCCATATTAGGTCTCGGTATTTTCCCAATATTTTTCTAATAATTTTATGAATTTTTAATAGCATATTTAAATAAAAAATTTGCATTAAATTCTAAAATTCCATAGTAATTTTAAAATTTTATTTTTCCTCCAAACTCTAGCTGCATACACTAGGTCTTTCAAATCAAGAATTTTCCAATAATTTTATGAATTTTTACTTACATATTTAAATTAAAAATTTGCATCAAAATTTAAAATTCCATAGTAATTTTAAAAATCATTTCATTAAAAATCCTAGTTGCATGTACTAGTTCCTATTTTCTTCTTGAGGTATCAAATTACATTTAAAATCATATTTCAAAATTGGATCTCACTTATTTTCAAATATTTCTTATATTTTTAGAAAATAATAAGGAGACCATACTTGGTCCTATTATGTAAATCAATGATGAAGTCTACCATATGCCAATAAAAAGATTTATTCTTTTCTTTTCATGTCTATTTTTCTTAATATGGGATGATATTAATAAAGTCATTGTTAAACATAGTAAGATTCATCTCCTTCAAAGCAAAGTTTACTTGTCTTTAATACAAGGTTTCATCTCTTGATTTCTATCTTTCATATGGAAAACTTTTCAGGTTTATCATGCTAAACACATTAGAAATGTCAAAGAACATGTCAAAGTCTCTTATGCATTCATGCACAAATTCATGCCTTCTATCTCTTGCTTTCTATCTCTCATATGGAAAAAAAATCAGGTTTATCATGTTAAACACATTATAAATGTCATAACACATGTCAAAGTTTCTTAATCATTCATGAACAAATTCATGCTTTATATACCAAACTTGCTATCTCTCATGTGGAATGTTATTTATAAATATATTTTTATATAACTTATAGCTTTAATTTGATAATTTTCATTTCACATTCATGATTTCTACCTAGATGCATATAAATCCTTGGCTACCTTTAAGTATTTCCCTATCACTACTAGACACAAAAAAACACTAGCGGGTATATCTTGATGGGACCGAAAATCGCCAAAGCTCTGACACAACTTGTCAGATTTAAGAGCACACATGATTACCAATGTATAAGCAACTAAACATGCGGAATCCAGAAGAACAAATAACTATCAATGAGAAAACACACAGAACATGAGAGGCAATATACAATTATATTCAACTCTTTACAAAAGAATCTACAACAAAGAGGTGGGACTCTTTCTTCCACATCGTGGGCTTACAGTAAACTTCCCTCCAGAGTAATCTTCTCTCATAGGTCACAACACACAGCCAACACAAGCTGTTGTTCACCTCATTGCACATCTAGTACAACCGAGTACACAATCATACTCCAAGTAGATCTCTCCATGATCCTGTTGATGTATTGTTGTCACCTTGGATCTAGCTACCCCACTGATCTCCTTTCTGACCCTCGCATCCATACACCCCTGCAAATCAAACCTGATCTTACTTAAACACACATGGGGAATCCTACTTGATTCCACCATGGGAAGAACTCTCCACGCTTCACATAGCTCTTCTCCAAATTCTCCACTTAACAATATAGCCAATGAGTCTCTTAAGTAGATCTCATGCATACACTAAAATTAGACAGGTGGCTCAAAGACTCAAACTGGTCTTCACATGCAAAATCTGCGTTCACTTAACTGACTGTTCGTCAACAGTAGTTCTGACCGCTACAGGTGACTGACGTTGGTCCCTGCCCTCCTGGAGGTGACCGACGCTGGCCGATCTTCTGCCGATGTCAGTTTCCCTTCTGCATCCCCTGACCGACGTTGGTGTGGCCTGCCGATGCCGGTGACTGCATACTCTCAGAAACCTCCTCCTTCTGTTTGCAACAAGGTGAAGCTTTTAGCTCCACACCCTAACATATCTATCCCTCCTTCCTTCACACTTGGTAAATCTATCTCTTATCCTACACCTACTACCATCTATATTCTTATTGTAGGCCATGTGATACATGCTATTACCCAAGTTCATGAAGATAGGTAGGTTGATTACACCTATGGCTATAGCTTTATAACTTAGGTTAGCACCGCTTTCGATATAGTTTGACTTCTTGAGATCCTTCAACAATAGGATGTTTACAAAGATATATTATATGAATCCTTTCAAAATATTATAATTCTTATTTCCATTGAACCATCTTATGTTGCCTCTATCCTCAACACAATGCAATGGACTAAAGAGCATATTTCCTTTGAAAAAGAGGATTTACCCTCATGACACATCATCGAATAATATCTACCTCTGTATATTCAATTAAGAATTAATGATGTGGGGGTAAAAAGAGTGCTAGTTGATAACAATTTAGGACTCAACATTTACAACATTTATTTTCTTAAACATCTTAATATACAACCTCAAGATCTAGACCATTCTGACATGAACATTAGAGGCTTTAACAACATTCCATGGAAATTCATGGGTCAAATAACACTCAATCTTACCTTAGGGCCTAAGACATTACCAATTAATTTCCAAGTCATGCCAAATGACCTCAATTATAATTTATTACTTGGTCATCCTTAGATTCATGATATGCATGTAGTCCCTTCTACACTCCATGCTTGTCTAAAATTTAGTCCAAAAGGCTACATATACACATACACAATCTATAGTGAACCTTTTAAATACTACCAAGTTTTAGAATCTCCACAAAATTATATTTTACACTTTAATCTTGATAATATACCTACACAACCCACTACTTATAATACAGCCTTAGACCATGCAACACATCAGACAATTCTAAGTTATATAATAATACCGACACCAAATCACTAGTTTACTTCCCCTTTTGAACTTAAATGTCTTAATAAGATGAGATATCATGGAAAAGGTCTTGGAAAACACGAACAAATAATTTTCAATCCTATCAAGGCATTTACATGACATGGAAGGCAAGGACTAGGATATCAGCTTACCCTTCATCATGATAAACCTTCTTTTGTAGCTTCAAAGAATATAAATTTTTGTCCACCCATAACATTGGTAGACCACACCGTTAATCATACTTCAACATTATCACTGATGTATCCTAATATTATTGATGATACAATTTCACTAGATATGTACACATTAGATGAATTCTCTAATGATGAATCCCTCTTAAATTTTCTCAAAGCATATGAGGACCTCCCATCTTGCTATCATAAAAATAGAATTCACCATCACACAAATGCCCATGCATACTTTGAAAAAAATCTAGATTCTCCCCAAGACATACTAGTTGATTTGGATGATATTATTCATACAACCCCATACACACTACATCCTTACACATTACTTAATGATGAAACAATTAATTTCAATTTTGGAATTGATCAAGATCCTTGCATTGTCTTGTTATCCAATACCCTACAAAAGGAAAAGGATATATATATATATATATATATATGTATGTATGTATGTATGTATGTATGTATGTATGTATGTATATATATATATATATATATGTATGTATATATATATATATATATATATGTATGTATGTATATATATATATATATGTATGTATGTATATATATATTTATATGTATGTATGTATGTATATATATATATGTGTATGTATGTATATAGATATAGATATATATATGTATGTATGTATGTATGTATATATATATATATGTGTATGTATGTATGTATATATATATATATATATATATATGTATGTATATATATGTATGTATATATATATGTATGTATGTATATATGTATGTATGTGTGTGTATATATATATATGTGTGTGTATGTATATATATGTTTTCCAAGGTCATAGATATATACACACACACATATATATATATATATATACACACATACATATATAAGGTCATAGAGTTCTTATTTCATATCGATTAAGTTTCTCATGTACCAACAACACCACAAAATATGAAGCACTTATTTTAGGCCTATTTGTCACATAGTCCCTCCAAATTATATCTATTCAAGTCTTTGGTGATTCCCAAATTGTGGTTAACCAAGTCAATGATGTCTATCAGACAAAAGAAGAACATCTTATCCCATATTGAAACATGGTACAATGTTTATCATCATAGTTCAACTATTTTTCTATAGAAATTATACCAAGAAAAGACAACCAGCATGTAGATGCAATGGAAAGTGCCACATATTTGAGTCCTATCAAAATTAATGATGATCAATCTATTTTCATAATTATATGATTACAATCTCCATCAATATCCAATGTGGATTTGATTTCACTATCTATTTTAGCCACTACATGCAATTCCACAACTCCATAATGGTTCTCTGATATCTATAAATTTCTAAACAAATCTATTACACTAAAAAAATTCATGAAATGATAAATGCAAATTAAACAAGCAAGAACTTTGTTATGTAATCATTGGTAGAGACCTTTTTAAATGATCATTCAATGGATAATTGCTTTGATGTTTGACTTCAACAAAAGCCAAAATTGCTCTTACAAAGATACATGATAGTGAGTATGGTGGTCACTTTAGTGGAAAATCCATGTCACACAAATTGCTTTGACAAGGGTACTACTATCCCACCATGAAAGATGAATGTTTACAATATGAAAAACTATACAATAAATATCAATAACATAGTAACATATAACATGCACCATCACAATAATTGTAGCCTATTGTCTCTTCATGGCCACTCATGTTATGGGGATTTGATATTATTGGAAAAATTATCCTTAGATCTATTGATGTGCATAAGTTCATAATCATAGCTTTACCAAGTGGGTAGAGTCCATTTCACTTCAACATATTACAAGTGAGGACATTTACAACTTTCTCATGACTCACATTATTTCATGCTTCGACTTGCCTGTAGCCATCATTTATGATAATGGAAAATTATTAAAGAATAAAATCGTCAAGAAATTTTACACAAAATATATGATTAAACAAACATTATCCACTCCCTATTACCCATAAGGGAACGGTCAAGCAGAGGTTACCAATAAAACCATCATCAATATTTTGAGTAAAATAGTGACTAAATTTGGAGGTGATTGGCACAATAAACTAGTCTTTGCATTATGGGCCTATTGAAAAGTATCTTCACACCCATAAGAGCCACTCCTTATTCATTTTTTTATGGCATAGAAGTAGTTTTACCATTTGAATTATAAATCCCATCTCTTCATGTCTCCCTTAAAGGTATTCTCATTGATGACTAGTATCGTGAAAAGCATCTACACCAGTTTGAGTAGTTAGACCATACACACATTCAAACAACAAAACATCTTATAATCTACCAATAATGTCTACAAAAATCCTACAACAAATGAGTTCACACTAGAGAATTTGAAGTTAATGATCTCATTCTCAAAGAAAATATTCAAAATGTCAATGTCAAAGAAGAAATCAAAGGAAAATTTAAACCAAATTGGCTAGGTTCATACAATATTATCAAAAATATTAGGCTTAAAGTGTATCATCTAGCCTCAATTTAAGGAAAAAAAACTCAAAAATCCAATGAAACTTATGCATCTATGCAGATTCCATGTCTAGGATTTCATTTCACACATTGTATTATACATAATTTTTATAAATTTCTTGTATATAAATTTTTTCAAATTACTTGTACATAGTTTCTATTTAATTGCTTCTACATAGTTTCTCTTTAATTTTGTGTACATAGTATTTAATGATTTATTGTACATAGATTATTATCAAAATACCAAAAACAATATAACATTTCAAAATACAAAAACATCAAAAACATTTTGATTGTATATATTATCCATGCTTTACGTTTCTACTAAATGCTAGACTTACATTTGTTATTTTATGCTAGTGTTTGTCAATATATCTACATTACCATGCTTCACTTGATATTCTTTGAGTGTGTGTAGTGACATCTATATCCTTGATTGCTTCACTCTACCCATTGAGGTGGAATCCTAATTCTACATTCAAGACACATATTGATATGTCTACTCATTGGGGGCATCTTCTACATGACTACACTATCTAGGTTATGTCATTCCTACACCACACACTCTAGTTATCATGTTTATGTACATGATTTACTATCCTACATAGATTACTATCAACATCTCACTATTATATAACACTTGTGTATTTCTTAGCACATACCTAGTCTTGTAATACATGTCTTGTATACTTTCACTTCTTGCTTTGATTAGTTAGATTTTATTATATTTCTAGTATTACATACCTTACTTTCTTGATTTGCATAGCTAGATGTGATTGCATTTCTTAGTGGTTGATTTGTCTCTTGTATGTGCCTTAGGACATTTGCCAATGTCCTTTGTTTGTACTCTTCTATGTGCTTATGGACCTTGTGCCAACCTTTCTAGTTTCTAATTTTATGTGTATGTGGGCATTTGAACATGCCTTGTATGCTTGCCTTTTAGTTTGAGTGACATGTGCCCGTGTACCTTGTTTTCTTGGCCCCTTGAACACTCTTTTATGTTTCTTAATTCTTGCCTTGTATGCTTGTTGCTTGATTACTTCTTGATTGTTTACATTCCCATGATCCACATCATATATTATCTTGCTTTCTTGGATGTCATGATGGACATCATGCTCCATCCTCCATGAAAAATAACAACTAACTAAACTTTCAGTTCTATTTCATTATATTTCACATGCTATTACATTTTTATATCTCTCTAGGCATACCCCTATTGATCTAACAATCTCTCATTACAAATCATGTTATATCTTGAGATATTTTGTCAATTATCATTGTTATATCATGTATATTTGTAGTATAAAACAATTTCAAGGATCTTTCTTTTGAGAATAGTCATTTCAAGGTCTTCATTCATACCCTTAAAAGATGGGGCAATAAATATAGGTTTTGTCACAGAGATTAGAGCTCCTAAAAGTAAAAAAAGTAGCATTTAGAACACCTAGATAACAACCAAATAGAACAAACTAGGAAAATAGAGAAAATGTCAAAATAGTTATTAGATTTAGCCTGGGACAATAGCACAAAGATTGGACTATAGGTTTAGACCATCCAATGTCCATTTTAGTGCTTCTATCCAAATAGTATAAAAACTAGATTTTCTTAAAGTAGGTTTAGCTACAATTTTGAACATTTAGACTTATTCAAAATCATTAGTTTTTAGTACACTTTTGCTTAGAGAATATAGATATAAGGGCATCATACATGGCATGATGGCTCTCAATTCCAATTTTATATTATGATAGTTGGTATAATGTATAAATCAAAATCTATGTTCTAGACACTAGTGATTGGGAGTAATGTGCACAACACATTTTTTTTCTTTTCTTTTCAAGTTTAGTACATTACCTGGGCATTCTCACTAGTTGTGTGCCTTATTCGATATGTAGGTGGTTGGCATCATTTTGGAGTGGATTTCATATAATACTAACTTCCACATCTCTAAGTGGCTTCCACATAAGCCTATAGCCCAATTTTAGTGTGACTTTTATACCAGCCTAATCTCCACCTTTTTCAATTTATCCAAGAGTTGCCTAATTTATAGCACACATTTGACTATCTATGCCACATTTTTAGATTAAATAGAATTCATGGGATTTAAGAGCCATCTCATACAACACATATTTCATACTAGTATTAGTTAATAGCTTCACTTCATAGGGCAATGATGGATTCAAAGGACTAGCTAACCTTTTTATTCTTGTGCCACCTACTCAGAGGGATTGGACACATAGTCTAAATAGTGATTCGAACATACATGATCACATAGCTTCACTTAGTGGGTGAAAATGGAGCTAAAGGGATAGCCTTTTCATTCTTGAGACACTTTCGAGGAATTGAGCAATCATCTCTGTTCATGATATTACTCTTGGTATAATATCATCTAGCATTACTCAACATTACTCAACATCACAATAAGTTATGTATTGGTTCACATACCCAGTGAGGTGTATTCATTCCTTTCTCTTCCTCTCTATTTCTTACCCAAATTTGTATGTTCTTATTTTAGATATAACATATCTAGTAAGAACTAATCTACTCTTTGCTTTCTTTTACAGATTTACACTTCACAACGTGTTCTCTCTACATGCAACTAACATCACACAACTTCATGGGATTCACCCTTATAGGTAAGTTTAGGTACACTTTCTATTTTTTTTATCCTAGTATTTCACTTTACTACATCACTAAAATAAGGGGGGGGGAAATGTAGTCATATAAAATGTGAAAATTGGTAACTTGAGTGCGGCTAGTGATACGCAACCCATAGGTCCCTCTTGCTTACTTTCATAACCCTCATAGGTATTTTTTCACTAATTCCCAGTCATCCATAGCCTTCTAAACCTGATTCTAGCTTAGCTAGACTACTCTTTCCATGATAAATCTATCCCCCTAGGTCCTGTTAGCTTAGGACTATAGTGCCTAACTTGGACAATAACATCAGGCCCTCTAGTGTCCAATTTCGATGCTCCTATCTAAGTGCATTTTTGCCTCCAATAATCAATTCCTTATAGTTCTTATCCCTCTTTTTTTGAACTTAATGTGAGCACATTCAACCCATGACCAATATATCCCTATAAAATCTTATTCAAAGTTTATTTGGAAAGGGTTAGAAAATATCACAAAATAAGCAAGAATACAAGCAATAATACTCAAGAAATCTTTCCTATTTTATGCATATAGCCTATCAATACTAGTAAAAGATTATTTAAATACTTTTACCAATCCCTTACCACCTTAAGCATACCTAGTTTTAGCATTTGCATCTTCATACATACAAATGCACAAAGCACATCAAGTGGGAGAACTACATATGGTTTGATCCCTCTTTGGAGTATTGGCATGTAGGCAACATTCCCACATAAGGGATATGTATATATGTTTAGTGATCTTACACACACTAACCCCACCTCTTTCCCAAATTTTATGAAATAAAAATGGATTATAGGGTTTGAATAGTAAATCAAATCTATAGGGAGTTTCACTAACATCCAACAGTCAAAATTTCATAGGCAGGCACATACAGACACAATGAATAAAACCTAGAAAACTTAGATCTTCTAGACAATAGTGGTAGAAGAGGATTGTAACATTGAACCCTAGGGTGTCCTATTTTGGTGCTCCTTTTCAATCATAAAATTAAGTTTAGATCCTAATTTGTGATAGTGTCCCAATCCTACACAGTGAATTTTAAACCCTGAAATAACCATCTCAGTCAGTTTCCATCTAAGTCTTAATTTTCTCCCTTATTACTATTTTTGGAAAGGTTAAAATTAAAATCAAATTATGCAAATTAGTAGCTTAATTATTGTATATTTATTTTTTGATTTTATTACTCTAGACCTTTAACTAAATTAGGAACAATACACCAATATTCCCAAAGCTGTCAAATCAACCTTTCTCTTATAATTTAGCTTTTATTGTACCAATAATATAGCTAACTATGAGGCCTTGATAATATAGCTATCCATTGATAATACACTATATAAAAAAGACATCCAAGTTTTTGGTGATTACTGGTTGTAGTTAATCAAGCTACTAATCAATACCAAACTAAATTAGAGCATATTCTTCCATATGAATAATTGGTAGATAAACTCACAGAAATTTGACACATTTTATATCAATAATACTCCATTTAAAGATAATTACCATGCAGATTTTATGGAAATAACACCATAATTGATGGCTTTTGATGATGATCACATAAACTTTACAATATGACAACTATAAAATCCTTCTATTTCTTCTGATCAAATGAATGTCTTGGTTATTCTTGCTTTTATCCATAGTACTATAAACATAGAATATAAAAACAATATTTTTAATTTTGTTTATCGATCATATATACTAGAACATTTTACATAAAATAATAAATGTAAAATATAATTCAAAGCATTATATTACATTATTATTGTAAAAGATTTATTCAAATAAGGTTTTGATGGATAATTAATCTTATGCTTAAGCAAAGATGAAGCTTACACCACTTCTCAAAATTCATGAGATTGAGTGTGGTGGGCATTTCAATGAATGTGCCATGTCTCAAAAAATATTATGCCAAGTTTATTAATGGCCTACAATGGAGAAATAATTAATCAAGCATGAAAAATTATGTTTACAATGTCAACAATATAGAAATTTGATTCACAAACCATCACATGAGTTATAGTTAATTATTTCACCATGGCCCTTTTCCTCATGGAGATTTAATTTGATTAAAGTCAATTCAATATCAAATGGCAAACATAGATTTATTATTAGAACTAAAAAATATTTAAGAAAATGGGTGGAAGCAATTACACTTGAGTTTACCATAGGGGGTGACATATCCAGGTTTTTGATGACTAACATCATCTCCCAATTTGGAATACCTTCAACCATTATTTCTAACAATATAATTTTTTAAAAAAATTAGGTTAAATCTTCATTTATACACATTTTTAAGGTAGGAGGAGAATGTGTAAGGTCACCAATATCGAGGGAGATTAAGTGGCTTGACTTCCATGATTTATAACAATATAGAATTCAAGGAATTATTATTTTTAAAAACTTACTATTTTTAGATTGTACTACTAAAATTGAAATTTTAGGAACTTCTATTGGGTTTTCGAGGGTCAAAAACCATTGAGTAGAGATTTTAATGTATCATCATGTTATCCTCATTATTATATTTCAAATGGTTCAAATAGGGAGTCAATTAGAGCTATGGTGCAAAAGTTATGGCTCATGAAACTTCTATCATCAATTGGGGTAGAACCGTCGCCCGAATTATCACCTAAATTGTTGTCCAGATCAAAGGAAATACTTTAAAAATCCCAATGAAAATCATACACTTGATTAAATATATTGTGTAATGAAAAAATCCAAAATTACCAAAATCACTCAAAAAACCAAAAACACTATCAATACTTAATTTCTCTATTAGCTCCTTAGCATCCACATGTTTCTTCCATATTGATGGAACACATACTCAGTTACTCCTACATACACATATGTATCAAATTTATACATTGGGTGTGATACATGCATACATAGATACATGATAAAATCCTATTTTAGATGTTGGGTTATACCTCTACTCATGTCATATGAACATTGGGGGCATCTACTTCTTTGATCTTGATACATAATTTATATTGTTAGGTTATGGAGCTAAAAGCTTCACTGATGCAAATAGGAGAGGAGGTTGCTGAAGGTTGCTGAGTTGCAGAGAAGATGGGGTCGGTCTGATCAGCTGACGTCGACAGGATAGCAGAGAGAAGCAGCCGACGTCAGTCATATATCGGCCGACGTCAGTCACCTCCAGGCAGACAGGGACCGACGTCAGTCGCTTGTGTGGTTCAACTGCGAGCTAATTACGGGCAGTTAGCTAACGAACCAAGTGTTTGCATGATGAGTGCTAATTTTAGACTCATAGCTGCAGATCTAATTATTGTAATTAGATGTCTAATTATTGTTTGGATGAGATCTATATAATAGACTCATGGTTGTATTGGAAAAGTGTTCTAGTTTGAGTTGAGCAAAGTTTGCTCCTTCTGTGTGTGAAGTGAGTAAGGGTGTTCCTCCTAGTTCCCTATCAGTGCCAAGCTTGGTACTGGTTGGAGAATCATAAGGACTTGGTGAGGCAAGGACAAGGGTTCTTCAGGGTGTAGAGTGATCTACATGGTAAGTAAGATCGTTGATTTGTAGGTGTATGTGTGTGCAAGGTCAAGGTTCACAGGTGTGCAGAACCGTGTTTGATTTATAGGTGTGCAAGATCATATAGACAGCAACACAATAGGGAGCAGTATCAGGTAGGATCTACTTGGAGTACAGGTGTGTACTTGGATAGAGCAAAGAGGAAGGCAAGGGAGTTCCTTCCATAAGTATGGTCTGTTGAGGTGCAGGTTATTGCAGGTTCATGGGAGATCTACTTGAAGTACATTGAGTACTTGTGGAGTGCGTGGAGCACTTGTGGTGTGCGTGGAGCACGGGAGGTGAACACCAACTCTGTGTTTGAGTTGGGTGTTGGGACCTAGTAGAGAGAGCTTTGAGGGAAGATTTACTGTTTATCATCTAGAGGTGTGTGAGCCCTAGAGGTGTGTAAGGAAGAAGAACTGTGGCAGTCTTCTTTGTTGTATTTCCTTCTGAAAGAGTTATTAATACAAGTTGTGTATTGTCTCTCATATGCTGTGTTATTCTGAATTCTAGTTACTTGTTGATTCTAGTTATTTCCACATATTAAGTTGCTTGAAGTTGGCAATCAATTGTATGCTTCCGGTGTTTCGCACCCTGACATATATGATTCGATGATCACTCTAAAATATCATGTTTAATATTACATATGTACTTACACCTGCCTATTATTCAAAAATTATATATTAAATAGGGTAATTCATATGTGATAAACTTGATATACTTTTCCTAACACATTGGATCCATGTGCCACTATGACACTGTTATGGTGGTTGCTTATGCTTTACTTTATGCACTTCCTTGAGTGTCTTATCCTGATTGTTTGAGCATTTAAATATGCTCTTTTACTTATTGACCCCATGCATATGTATGACTTATTTTAAAATTTTATCATGTCATTTTTTGTGGTATGGACATTTAAAATTTTCATTCTTGATTTCATGAACATTTTTATAAGTCATGTCCCTTTGATTGTGCAACATATGAACATGCCCCTTGTTTATGGCCACTTTGGACCATTGCTTGTTGACTTATTTTTTAGTGATATTATGTGTGTTCTTATTTTATTATTGAGAATTTAATGTTATTATATAGATTTTTCCATTATATTTATCATGCATATTAGGCCTGCATGTGATCACATTGGTTATATGCACTTCAATGATGCATTTACCTAGACATGTTCTTTGTATAAGATACATGGTTCCATTTATAGATTTTACATTTTTATTACCCTTTTGAGGTGAGGTATATCCCAATTCATATTTTTCCCTCACCTCAAAGGGCGGGGGGAATATTAGTGGGGTAATGCTTGGGAAGCATGTTCTCCACACTTGGCAAAGTTCTCAGATTCAGTGGGGTCATGCTTTAGAAGGGCGTTCTCCACATTCATTTAATATTTGGTACTTATATTAGTTTATAGATTCAATGGTGGCATGTCATATGGAAATGTATTCCACACATTCACATATTTTAGATTCATTATGAGCTTACTTTGGAATCATGTTCTCCACATTTATTTAGTGTATGGTACTTATATCGGTTCATATATTTAGTGGGGCATGCTTTGGAATCATGTTCTCCACACCTCTTCAATATTAAAAATTTATTTTTTATAGTGGTGGAATGTTTTATAAACATGTCCTCCACTTTATCACTTATATAAATTTCATATTTCTCCATATATAGTGGGGGCATGCTTTAGAAACATGTCATCTACACTTATAAATTTATCTAGACTAGCCAAAGCACATAGTTATATGATTTAAATTCATAATTTTGGTAGGATTCTATACATTTGTACCATTTTTATACATATTTTCATTATGAGACATATATAAGGTGCTTATGTTATGCAACATGTGCCTAATATTGAAAAATCCAAATCAATTTTAGATTCTAAAACCTTTACATGTATTGATATGCCATAGACTTTTACGAACCATATTGAGCCAATCTACTATAGTAGTTTGTTAACCTTTTAGTATGGTTGAGGTGATAAAATCACTTAATATTTCTATGTTTTTATGTTGGACTTGATCATATAGCCCTACTAGGCTATAAGTATCATTGGGTTGCATGGTTGAGTAATATCAACTTGTTAGGTTGTGGAGCTAAAAGCTTCAACCTTTGCAAACTGAGGAACAGATGGTTGCTGAGTTCTACAGGAACCGGCGTCGGCAGAAGGACCGACGTCGGCAGAGTCCAGTGCAGAAGGCCACCGGCGACGCAGGAAGTCGGTCGACGTCGGCAGAACCAGACAAGCAGGGACCGACGTCGGTCTCCTGTGTGTTCCAGAACTGCTCGTTTCACGGACAGTTAGTTAAGTGAACGAAGAGTTTGCATGTTGAGACCAGTTAGAGTCTTGTGCTGTGAGGACTATTGTCTAAATTAAGAGTCTAAGTTATTGTTTGAGTTAGAGATCTATTTATAGACCCATTGGCATGTATTGTATAAGGCATGAGATAGAAAGGAAGAGTTCCTTCTAGTTGTAAGATCTGTGAGTTGCAAGTTGTTGCAAGCTCATTGGGGATCTACATGTAAGTTTGGTCTTTGAATTACAGGTTGCAGGTTCATGAGAGATCAGCTTGAAGTGCTATAGAGTGCTTGATGTACCGGCAGGGTTATTACTGACTGGTTGGTGAGGTGAACACCAATTCTGTGTGTGAGTTGGTTGTTGGGACCGTTTTTTGTGTAGGAGAGTGTGTGTGAGAAGAATTACTGAACACTTGAGGTGTGGCGAATCTCTATAAGGTGAAAGAGTGTGGCGGCTCTTTGTTGTATTCTTTTCTGTTAGTGTTAATACAAGATAGTGTATTGTATCTCATATTCTGTGCTATTGGTGAATTCTAGTTACTTGTGTTTCTGGTTATTTCCACATATTCAATTGCTTATACTTGGTAATCATACTATGCTTTTTCTGAGAAGCAATATCCCAACTAGTGGCATCAGAGCATGTTTGTTGTTCTAGATTCCCGACAACTGGTATGGTAACTCATATTTGCTTCAAAGTTAGGGGCATGTTCCTTCTACTCTATCTATCTCTATCTCTATCTCTATCTCCTTGGATATATTCACTTTAAATATTTATATGTATTTATCCTAATCTCAATTTTATAGCCTTATAATGATACATATTTTTCAAAATAAATTTCCAATAGGCAAGGTAGTTACATCAACACACAAGTGTATTCTTAAACCTTGCTCTTTCATTTCAATATATTTGAAGTAATTTTAACCCATATTATATGAAATAATTTTATACTATAAAATTATATTGGTTGAAATTTATTCACCAAAAAAAAAATTAAATTAAACTCAAGCAAATATAAGGTGTGCATATACACCCAAGTATTTATTCCTTTCTTTTAAAATAGCAAGTCCATTACTAGATTAAATGAGGGAATGCAGATGATATTTTCTAATTATATATCACCTCAATCCTATACACTTGGTAAAATTAGACCTTGGGTTTTACTCTTAGTTCTACACTCTCCTTTCTTCTATAATCCTCACATCTACTCTATCTTGTGCCCTTTGGCTTATCTCTTAATCTAACTAGTCTTAAATTGATGACACAGATATTTTATCTTGCCTAGAATGCTTAAAATGTATTTATATTACACCTTTTCAAGTTATTATTTGTACCTATTATTATACTCCCTAAACACTAATGCATGGGATATTTATTAGCATCAATGTTATTGTCTTGAGCCAATGCAAGTGTCTAGTGCCCTAAAGTGATCCAAGTTTCAAATGAAACATATTCCAATAGTTGGCCTAAGTTCTTTAATGTGAGTTATTACTTAAAAGAGAAATATAATATCAAGACTCATCCATTCCTTATTTATAAAACATCAAAATTAGACCAAAAATAATTCAAAGAGCATTCAATTGAGTAAATATTCCTTATTTATTCTTATTTACAAACCGATCATATGGATTACACATCTACAGGTCTAAAGTACTAGAGGAGTAGTGCAAGAGCCTATTTTGACAAGTTATAAACTAGGTCATAGTTGTAATTGATTTACACACATTACATGATTCACACACAAGCCAACACATAAGGGATAACTTCATTAGTTTGAAGCCTTTTTAGAATTATTGGATATGTAGGTAGCATCCTTTGATAATGGGGTCATTGGGGTCATCTCAACACCGTGTTCCCAATAACCCATTTTTACCAAAGGTCACATTGAATATGGAAAGTTAGGGTTTTTACATTTCATAAAGAGTGATTATCCATTATCTAAATATTAATGCATTAGAGTAACATCGATGCAATCATCTAGGGTTGATGCAACTATCTAGGTAGCCAGAGGCACTAGATCTAGAATTTGATAACTATTCCAAAATTATCTTCCCGCCTAATTTTATCCATATAATCAAAAACTAAATTAGCATCATAAAAATTTAATTACTTTTATTCTTTATCATTTGTATATCTATCCTAGTTTTACTTTCCATATTTAGACTATCTCAACATAATAAATTTAGTGTATGCTTTAATATGAGTTTAACACTTAATTGGCCTACTATAGTTATGATTGCAACCCATGTTCCATTTCATTTCCATATTATTAACCATAATATTAAAGTGAAAACATACAACACATTTTCATTTTAGGGTTAAACATAGTCAACCAAAAAATAAAAAATCTAAGTATCTCATTATTGGTTATACTTACTATATTTAATATATGCCACTTTTCAATAAATTTAAATTAATTTTTATATGCATTTAAATTTATGGAAAGCTCTGTGGGAGAGTTTTAGTATAGAATACCTTCACCATTCTAAATTCCAATTTGAGTGAGAAAACCAAAACACATATTTTGTCATGAATGGGAGTAAAAAGAATGAAAGGAGACTTATTCCAATAAGACATGGGTGAAAAGGAAAATAAGGAAAAGGAGGAGATGAATATGACCCAAATCTAGGTGGACAATGGGTTATCTATGCCATCAACAACATCCCCCTTAAGACTGAATGGCAAGATGGATGGGAAAGAATCATTTCTATAGTCAAGCAGAAGCGAGCTTTTGGGTATAATTTGAAAAATAAAATTAGAGAATTTTTTTCTCACAACACCTATTGGGTTTATTTAAGAGCCCTTGATCAGGCAAGGGGTGAATTTACTTGGAGTTTTTGTGAGGAGATCCCAATCCTAAAAAAGTCTTGGGAGTGGAAGGAACAGAAGACCTTTAGTAGTTTGAATTTTATTTTGATCTAGGAAACCATAATAACATTGGGTTTTCTTTTGTGGTCCTTATATGGGGAGGATGATGGAGGATCCCACCCCAAGATAATTTTTGGGATAAGTTATATATAATAGGAACCCACTCCCTTGTTTATTTGAGTGGCATGGATATTAGAGGAGTCTATGCTTTAAACCCTTTTGATGGCTTGGACAATGAAAAAATCCATTTATCCTACCCAAGCACTATAATTAATTTGGATTATCTATGGGCATTCATTAGGGTGAAAGATGGAGGATCCCATCCTAGGATTAAATTTTGGGGTAAGATGGGTGTTATAGGAACCCACTCCCCTATTTTTTTGAATGCCATGGTTATTAGAGGAGACCATGTTTTAAACTTATCTGATCACTTGGACAATGGAATAATCCATTTACCTCATCCTAACACTGTTAGTGTTTTGGTCTATCTCAAAGTGATTATTTCTATGGAATGCCAATTTTCAAGAGTAATCAACTATATGGAAGGCCTTTTTATAGGTTTAGGAGGACCATATTTTTTAGTGGCCTCCATTTGTAGTTTAAGAGTGGATGTTAAAGGATCCCACCCTTGGTCTCAACAAGTTATGAAATTTCATAGAATCTGATCAGTTATGGATGAATCCTTTTCAAGGGATATTATTTTATTCAATCATATTTGGTAGTGTGGAGGTTGGGTAGAAGACTCAAGTGGTATAATACCTTATTCTTTAGATGGTATTCTTTCTAGTAGTGTCCTCACAAATGACATGACAAAGGGATTCCACCCTTTGAGATTCACTATTTTGTTTCATCTTTTTATGTTTAATGGTTGTGGGAACCTTAAAATCCCATTTCTATTCTTTCTAAATGTTGTGGTTCTACGTGGGAAGGTAATCCCACTTGTGATTTAGCTATGCGGTGGCTGTGTGGAAGACTCAGGGGGTGGAAGACCTTTTTTAGTTGAGCTTATGTTCTATAGTTTCCTTCTTATTGTGTTTCACTAGGTTGTAGGATCATCAAAAATCCCTAGTTTTTATAAGGTCATGTATACCTTTACTTATCTTATTAATTGTTATGAGAGCCTCAAAACTCCCTTTTTATGCTTTAAATAGGTTGTGAATCTTTGTGGGAAGATAAAGCCACTCATTGTAACTCTGTTGTATGGAGGCTATGTGGAAGACCTCCTTCTCTAGTGGATCTTCTAGTTTTTAGTGCCTTTATAGAAGACTTGATGAATGGATATAACCCTTTGAAATTCATTATTTAGTAACATCTTTATATACAATAGGTTTTAGGATCCTTAAAACCCTTGGTTATGGGAACCCTTAAAACCCTCATATTCTCTAGTATCACCAAGGTTATGGGTACCTTTACTTCACTGATTAAAGGTTGGGGGATCCTTCAAACCCTATTTTATGTACTTGGTTGTTAGGGTGATCCTTTGTTACCCTCTTTTTTTTACCTAAATGTGGGTCTAGTTGTCAAAACCCTTACCTCCTTGATCATAGCTCTAGTTTCAAAAACATTTTCACCCAATCAAATAAAAAAATAATCTTAGATGTCAAATATTTCTATTTAAGTAATATTTCAATTTATTATACCTATTAAACATTATTAAATAAAAATAGGTTAAAATAAATTCAAAGCCAAATTAATAACACTAAATAGTTAGAGTAACACAAGCTGGAACACATGAATCACAAACACAAACATCCAGAACTTTTATGGGTTCTATTTCAATGTAAGGTGAAGCATAAGGGTAAGCCTCACAAGGTTAGGATGATTATAGTATATATTAGTGGATAAAGTTTTAATATCAATTGGTGTGGCACATAAATTTCACCATTCTGATCACACACATAAGATAACCACCATTAACATCTATGGCTTCCTCAACTCAATTTGCATTAAATTCTTCATCTCAATAAGTCACCCTATATGTTTCACAACTAAATTTTACCAATCAAATATAATGTTCTATTACATTACACATTTAAGTTTCACATATGGAATTTAAGGTTGAATAATAGACTATTAGTTTTTCAAGGAAAATATTAAGATGCATGAATTTTTTGTAAAGGCCCATAAGGTAATTTATGATACTTACCCAAACTTTATACAATACCTTCTTAGTGATCAAGTAATGTTAGAATAATTTTTTTGTTAATCTCATCCTCATCACTAAATTAACATAGGTTTTAGTAATAAGGCAAAAATTTCAAGAAATATAAGTTCAAGTCCACAAAATCCATAGTGAAACTAAGTTATAATTCATGTTCTTAGAAGAGTACAAGAAATTCCTAGATGCATCTAGGATTAAAGATAGGAAAATTTCATGAAAGATGCTAGATTGGAAAAATAAACTCAAATATACATGAAAATACATCACGCATGATTTATTCAAATCATAATAGTCAAATGCAATCATTGAAATCCAAGCATCAATGGTCAAAATGGACAACACCCTGTAAGAATCATTAACAATGAGAGATAATGTTATGAGAAAAATGCAAACACGGGAGTTACAGATACTACATTATTTTTTTTTGGGGGTGTAAATGTAATTTTATGTGCACTAAATTAAACAAATAATGTATGACATAATTTAAATTTTTATGACATAACAACCAATTGTTATATCCATGAGTGATGATGATGTTCAAGGCATCATGCAAAGTCAAGCTCTCCTTCACACATTGCTTAACATGGTTAGGGATGTATTAAAAGATTATAAAAAATAAAATAATGATATTATGAACCTTGAAACTCAAATATAATGCATAATTTATGAACCAAATACATCCCACTTGCTGAAATCATCAAACTTTTGTGTGAAGAAGGATTCTTAGATCTTTCAACATCAACAACTTCCCTCAATGAAACCTCCACCACATTAACAACCTAGTATAAAAATGAATTATTTATCACAATATAAAACCTCATAAATGGTTTTGAAATATTTTAATTATACTCTTTTTTATCCCCATATTCAATGCCTCCTTAATTGTATCAAGGTATTGCATTTTCATAGTTTTGATAAATTTTGGCTGCAATAATAATTTTGTGGGAAAGGAAAAGTTGTGAGGGGGTACAGGAATGTTGAAAAAATATAAATGGTATCCTCATAATTATTCCAACCTATTTAAAATAAATAAAGGGTGGTGTCCTAGTACACTACTCAATTGAAAACATGAAATAATAGATGAGTAGGGTACAAGAAGTGAAAACCTATGAGTAATGATTCTTGACCATTCAATTAGAACAACTCAAAGTAACCCAAACATATTAAAAATATGATCCAAAAAACTTAAAATCTCCCAAAACCATTGTCTTAGGATGAGATAAATGTTTACATGCATGAAATTTTTAGTATAAACGTGTGAAGTATATTTTGCATGCAATTTTATTTTTTTGAATGTGCGATAAGTGTAAACCTTGGCACATTTTGTATAAAATATATTTTAATTTAAAATTGATGAAATGCATTTAAATTTTAACTAATACCTTATATACTTGAGTTTAGTAAATTAAAGTTTAATAAGATGAAGGTTCATAGTCTCTTCATGGTTTATACATACCCAACATCTGTAAAAGGAAATGTTATAACATTTCATGAATAGTTTGAACTATGTATTAATTTGTATAACTTCTCCTAGAATATATATAAATCTATTTTATGTTAATTATATAATTCTTTCCAAATTAACGTATTCTCATATAATGTTTTAATTTGATTTAGTAAAAGAATAAGAATGATAACAAGTATAGATGTTTCTATAATGAATAAGAAGAAATTTCTATGTATGAAATCATATTGAGTTTGGATTTAGTCTATTTGTAAATAATGTACTAATTTGGTGTACCATCACAATTTTTAGAGAATGCAAAATATAACATGTATTGATGAGAGATTCCAAGAATCGTTGCTAGCATAATCAAGTGGTTATACACAAAATGCTGATTTTATTCATCTATATGGAAATATAATTATGTCTACCTCAATTTGAAGTTATCATTTTATAATTAGTTTTACAAAAAAATATTAAAAAAGAAAAATAGTTGTAAACATTGTGTTTAAGTGTTATGACATGTAGACCCATCGCATAAAAAGATTTCAATTATAATTACAAATTGGAGTAGAGATTTAAAATGGGATCTAAGTGGTAATGTTTATTGCAATTACATGTCCGAACCCCCTCCATGCCATTTTTGGTACATGTTTTAATGAAGAAATACCAATATGAGTTTATCACATAAAATGTAAAAGAGTAAATAGACACTGATGGGAGTATTTTTTTGTAAGTGAAAATTATTATAAAAACACACATGTTTTATTTTACCCAAAAATAAGTTATGAATTGAACAAGAAAGTGGAGAGATTATTATTTTTAAGAATGTCAAATGATTATTTTATGAAAATCACTATAAAATGATCTATGAAAAATTAGATTTTTTTAAGGCTCAAACATAAAGAGATGATTTATTATGATAACATAAAAAATGTCAAGAAGGAATTGGATTCACTAAAATAAATAAATTAAAAAAATCATAGATATCAAGACAAAGTTTTATGTTATAAAAAATATAAAAATGATGAAGTTGAAGATGTTCCTTTCATATTAGATGTTAAAATTCCACAATAATTAGATTGTATGTTCAAATATTATCACTATAGAATTATTGAAATTTATTATATTTATGGGACAAAAAATATAAATGTATATATAATTTTTTTTAAATGTTGTTGATATTTTATAGTGCTTATTTTCTAAATTTCCCATAAACTTTGAACACGTGAAAATTTTATTTTTAAAATCCTTATTTCATTTAATACATTATACAATGTGTTCCACATATCTAAGTGTTAATGTTAAAGTTTTCAAAATATAAACTTTTTCCCATGCAACCAATTATGTTTTGCATTCGATCTTTCTTAAGAAATTCATTTTGACCATGTTTTTTTCATTATAAATATTAGGGACGAAAGATTATGAAAATACAACAATATGATATTGAGATGATTTTGAGATGGAACATAAGTGGTGAATGTTATATCAACAAAGGAAAATATTGTCTCTTAATAAATATAAAATACAAGAGGTCTAGGTTTCTTCATCTAGTTAACTGTTTTAATTGATTTGATTGTATGGCTCTTTTTTCCAAAAGGTTTACAAATTTGATCAATTGGAATTAATAAGTGCTTTTAAAAATGATTGATAACTAGAAAAAGGATTAGGTGTGGGGTTTAATTAATTCTAAAAATTAAATTCATTATGTAATTTTGTCGATATGTTTAGTTTAATCTCATAGTGCATTCTCGAAAACCCTTATCATTGTAACGTGTATATAATATAGGGTGGAGTTGATATTAATGTCTAAAATTAAATACATTATGCAATTTTATTAGTGTGTTTAGTTTAATATTATAGTGTAAATTTATAAAATCCTTATTAATGTATAAAATTTGGTGTGTGTGTGTAAGTAGTTCATGAAAAATTAATTAAACCAAATATCTGTTGTATATGTAGTCAAAATTTAACATTTTGTGCCATTTTGGTATGGATAAAAACTAATTCAAAACTATTTTACATAGTTATTATACTCTCAACAATTAGAAATTCATTAAATTGCATAAAAATACAAATCTCATATTTCAAAATAAAATTTCAAAGAGAAGGTTATATGCACCAATTAGGAGTAGATGATAAAAATAAAGGAAAGGCAAAATAAAAAATTAGATCCATTATTATGGTTGGGAATGGAAATTTGTATCATTTGGCTAGGTAGGAAATCTCTGAGCACATATCTAAAAAAATAAAAGAAGGTAATCCCAGTCAAGAATGATATGAATAAGAGGGTTTTGGTACACATTGAGACCTTCAATATCCTAGAAACTCTTTTATTCATTTTTAGTAGAAAAAATGAAAATATAAATCATCAATCATGCTAACTATTTTAAGACTAAGGATAAAGTTTTATATGACAAAGAAGGGATGAAACACTAGAAATATTGGGTGGATCTTATAAAAGTTAAGAACCATGTACAAGATACTTATTTATTGAATTATATCTTTAAAAAATAATGAGGTATTTATTCTTAGAATCTCATACTCATTGGTTGATATATCCTCATATAGATTTGCCAACTCTCTCATACGCAAATTTGCTAGAAGTAGATATAATATTGATGTTGTTAGAAATTGGGATTACTGTAAATGGAAACCAAAAGGAAGTGTGGAGATACCTACACTCTCCATATGTTTTTATATATTTTACTTCTTGACTTATGATGAGAATGTGAATGCCATTTTAAACAAACCTTGGTTCCTATGGAAAATAAAGATTTTTTTTGAGAAAATTGCAACCTCAATTTGATTTAGATAAGGATGAGCTAAAAGAGATGCCTCTTTGGTTCGAAATCCTAGGGATGACACTTTAATTCTTTTAGGTTGAGGGTTTTAAGGGAATTTGTAAAACCTTTGTATAACTATTAGCCATTGATATTGTTACTAAATCTAAAAAACACTTGATCTTTGCTAGATTTTGTGTAATTATCAACATAAGGAGGGTTATTCTCTCTTACATAATTTAACATCCAATTTTTATAAATAGCACTAAATTATAGAAATGGAAAATACCTCCTTATTTTTTTCCACTTGTCTTTTTTGGGACACTCAAAGTTGTTCTGCTCTAAAAATAAAGACACTCAAAAGTTTTGGAGGAAATTGGAGAGACACATTTTAATTAAATCCCAAGATGGGATTAAAAATCATGTCTTGTAGTAATTTTAGAAGGATTGAAATAAAATTCAGAATTAATTAATGAACTAAGGACTATTTTGAATAATTTTTACTTATACCCACTAAACTAGAGTGGAGAATTTTTTCTCCAAAAATATTTGTTCTGTATCCCAAATAGATTGGACTATTTAAAACCATTTGGGCATAGATTATTTTGAATAAATAAGAATATTTTGGAATTACTTCTACTAAAGTGGAGTGGATAAAATTTTCTCCAAAAAAAATTCTTCTATATTCCAAATAAATTGGAATATTTTAAACTATTTGGACATATATTGTTTTGAATAAATTGGACTATTTCAAATAATTTGGACTTATACCCAATAAAGTGGAGTGGATAAATTTTTATCCAAAAATAAGTTTTCTATATTATAAATAAATTAGACTATTTCAAATCATTTGGGTAAATATTATTTTAAATAATTTAGACTATTTCAAATAATTTAGACTTATACACACTTAAGTGGATAGGATAAAATTTTCTCTAAGGATAAATTTTATTATTCCAAGTAAACTAGACTATTTCAAACTATTTAGGCATATCTCATTTCAACTAATTTGGACTATTTAAAACATTTTGGACTTATACCCACTAAAGTGGAGTGGAAAATTTTTTATCAAAAAATAGTTTTTTATATATTCCAAATAAATTGGACTATTACAAACCATTTGGATATAGATCATTTCAAATAATTTGGATTATTACAAATAATCTAGACTTATACCCACTAAAGTGGAGTGAAAAACATTTTCTCCAAAAATAGTTTTTATATATTCCAAATAAATTAAACTATTTCAAATCATTTGGGTACATATAATTTTGAGTAAATCGGACTATAAATATATGATATGGTTTTAATTATCATAATTATAACATCAACATCTAAAATGCATGTCCCAAAATAGAGAGCACCAAAAACCAAGGGATAACATTAGAGATGAAATAGAAACAAGAAACATACATAACAAAGAGAAATATAGTAAAACATTAAATATAAGGATCACTTTATATCTTTTCATGTAAGTCTAAGATTTCCAGTCACTAAGCCATTATATTTACTAGGTCCATATACACCACCCAACCTGATATAGTTCACCATAGATTGAAGATAATTTTGAATGAGTTGAGAAGCCCTATAGTGACCACCTCCTTATGCCTTGGAATTTTTTATATCCAAATAATCCACCACACCCCATATTGAATAAAAGTCAACCAAATAATGGTTTACTGATATGAGGGCATTTGAGTCAAATTTAATAATGAAGGGGAGTAAATATGGTAATGGTTCTAGCCAATAAAGCACAAAAGGGGTTGTAGCCTATGTGCTCTCATCATAGCCATGTAATGATCATGAAGTTAAACATAATAAGATTCTATCTCCTAAAATACACTTAGATTAGCTAAACCAAGAGAGTGTGGATGAGAAAAAGGTAGAGCAAGCCCAGTTACCACCTCAAAGCTAGTTAGCTAGCCAATGAAGACACCCTAAAATTCTTTCCATAGAAAGGCCTCTACCACTCAATGATCTTCCTACCTATTTTGGACCACCCTAAGAAAGTTATTAGAAAATTATTATTCCACATCTACATTGGTTTTGTTATGACATTTAACATGAAGGTAATCCTTGCCAATAACATTTTGAATTACCTCCAAAATCTCCACATTTGGAAGACAAAGATCAGATAGAGTCTATGATCCAAGCCACTATATCATAAATCCATTTAATGATGTTCTATATTAAATGAAAAAATAGGGGTGGTAATGACCAATCTTGATATAATATAATACATCTTCAAAGCAGAGGCAATCAAAATAGGGGAAAAATTTAAGAATGAATGTGACAAAGAGAGATAAATACTAGTAATTAATCACTTTAAGTGAGTTTCTACCTATCATGAAAAAACACTTCGCACCTAAGGGATTAATGTGAAACCATGAAGTGAAAATCCATTTATACATGTCAAATCTCTATTATGATTAAAATTTAATGCAACAAGTCAAACAAAATCTTAAAAATTCCCATCAATCATAGGTGATGTCTTAGGTCCACCAAATTAAGTCCTAACTACCAATAATATACATTATCCATCACTACATTGGTCACTTGTTCCACCCCTTAATTCACAAGGAAATTTTCTTTTTTATTACATTATATGAATCAATGTGATGTTAACCAAAATTCTATTTCATCTAAGAGAGGCTAAATAAAGAGGAGGATGTTGTTGAGTTACCAAGCCTTAGCATGTCGATTATGAATCACCTCCACAATGAGATTGGAATCTTTTTCAATTATCAAGTATTCAATTCCACATTATCTTATAAGTTGTATGCTGAAGATAGCTTCCTAGGATTCATCTTCATTATTATTTATATTTGGGAAGTTCTCACAGGTATCATAAATGAGAGAACTAGAGTAATCTTGAATATTGCATTTATTCTTGAGGCTACTAGATTAACCCCTACTACTTCATCAAAATTCAATTTAAATAAACTATTGGGGGGAGTCAAAAGAGACCCAGCATGTAGATGAGAGAAACCACTATATACCCTTGACCCATTAACAAGGCATCACCAAACAAATTTAATGAGAGAGAGACTTGAGAATTATTTGTTTTTTATTAGGACGACCTTCATTAGTAGGTGTCAATATACTAATGACTAAAGTTGGGTAATTTCAAGTTAAACTAATGGAGTATCCACTTCCAAGGGGATTAAATTTCAAACTTGGACCTGATTCAATAATTTCAAAGTATCTCCAAATATAAATCAAATTGCAAGAAATGAGACCAAATTATTACTAAATTAAAATCTATAAATTTGAAAAAAATTGGATTATATTTAAAATAATTTATAATTAATTTACATGAAATTGATGATAATGTTACTAAAATTATAGTTTACAATCAATAAATACACTTGAAAGAATATTTTGGAGAAGTTACATCCTTCTAAACAATGCTTCATAGTTGTTAGCATGAATTTTTTAGTTTCTCCCAAGAATGTGATGATAGATGTCATTTTGATTCTCCAATCATTTTTTTCTTTTTGAATTTCATTTTGACTATATTTACTTGCCATGATATAACTTATTTGAAAATTTTATTTTGTAACATAATTTTGAGAATTGTAATCAATGAACACCATGTTGGCAATTGAAAAACCATCTCCAAAGGTCCCTTTAAAAATATCTTCATCCAATTTCTTTATATTTATATTTAATGGCTTTAAATATTTTTTCTCCAAACAAACATGAAATTTGAACTTGTGTAATCCATGGCTTGAAGGAGCAGCCTCAAATGATTGTATTCTACGATTGACCAAAGGCCAATGTGAGAAAAAGACTGCAATGCGACCTTAAAGAATTATTTGGAACGATTTAGAATATAATATGACATATTTTCTATTATATAATCTTATTTTATTCTCACAACATTTATTGGTATATATTTTTCTTTGTGCACAACAAATAATAAGTCATCTACCCCCTAAATCAATAATTTTATAGAAGTTGGTTGTAAATCCTCCTTTAAAATGTCTATAATTTGTTAAAAAACAAAGTAATCATTTATTTATAATATTATATTATAAGAAATATACCATGGAAATTTTCTAAGAAAATGTTTTGCATTTTAGATTGATCATTGATGCACTTTTGATTTTCATTTTATATTGTAACACGTAAACATATTGCATTTCATTTTATGCCTTTTTTATTTGCATTTCCCTAAATCTTATAAAGATTCATATAAACATATACAAAAATATATACATATTCAGGCATATGTAACTATACTGATTATACATAGATGTACAACTTCCATTCCCAGTTTTGTAACATATATATGCATATACATGTTTATAATTAATCCTTATACCTTGACCATAATGGACACACACTCACAGACACACACACACCTATGCCATTTTTCATCAAAATATTCATAATAATAAATATATTTTTCATTTAATTTATCACAATCATAATATTTTTATCCATTTAAATAAATTTGTTTTTATATTGATAAAGATCATGTATACCTTGAAGACAATTTATTGTATTAAAGACATAGTATAACACATATTGAGTTATTTTAAACAGGGTGAATTCAACATTTAAAAAACATTTAAATGGGTAAATATAACCACATTTAAGTTGATACAACAATAAAATAAACCCACACGTTCAAATCCCAAGATGGTGCACTATATTTTATTATCTTTTACACTTTCTTATCAATAAATAAAAATTCAATTTTAATGTGTTTAAATAAACAAAGATAGTTTATATATTCTAGTATATGAAATTTGATAATTACACATTCATTGAAATGGTGTTTTCACCTTTTTTGTCTTTTTATAGTTTGTACAACTACACTCTTTTTTTGAACATTTTGTTCTTTATTCCCTACAAGGTAATATATCATTTAGTAACTAAAATTCTCATCATTAGTTGATTTGATATTTGCATTTAAGAAAAGTGTCTTATTTTAGAGTTTTACCTGGTGTTGTTTTCATGAAGGCTTCAAGCTATAGATATATGTCTTGAGTTGTTTGGTTATAGACACAAAATTGTAGATATGTGTTTTGAACTATTTTAATTAAGACATAAATAGACAAAAAAAAAAATTGTTAGTGTTATAAATTAAAAAATTAAAATTAAACAAAAATGCATGATCTTATCTTACATTCTTCAAATTGTAATTTATCATGTTCATTGACTTGATTTTCCATTATTATTGTTTTTTAACTTTCATTCAATGCCATTATTTCTACACACCAAAATATTTCTAAGCTATTATGTTTAAAAAATAAAGCATACACATTGAAAGATTGTTAAGATGTTTTATTTGAAAAATAAAACATGATTATAAAATAAATTAAAAATATTATGCAATTAGTAGTGATTGAAGTAATTTTTTTGGTAATGGTTGCCATGAATCTATCAAATAATTTTGAAAAAAAACATTAAAAACTCTTTGTTCTTCAATTTCTATAATGCAAGATAAATTCCTTTGCATTTGCATATAAGTATGCACCAATCCAACTCCTGTCTATACCCATAGCATAGCACATGTATCTAAATTGTTTAAAATAGAGATAAGTGTCTCCTAAAAGAATTTATGTAATTCATTTTTGATTGGCCTTCCTATTTTGTGTGAACCAATCACTTAAAATGTTGGTACGTCTTTATTGATGTCAACACCTTCCTCTAGTTTACTTTGTTGTGAATGGAGGATGAAATATTCAAGCTAAAAATTAGGGGAATATTGAGATAAATTAATACCTATAATATGATTCTAATTGAAACCATCACTATATGGACCCCAAAGTATGACACCTATACTTTTCATATAATGTAAATGACTAACACACAACTTTTTGTGAGAGTTTTGAATGTCAGATAAATGGTAAAGTTAATGAATGATGAATGCATAGGTGTATATGTTCTTCCTTAAAATATTTAATGACATTCAAAATATCAATAATTATTAAATCAACATTCATAGCAATAATGAACATTGCACTGAAATCATATAAAATATATGGCCAAATACATGGTAGGGTGTAATAGTAGCTAAACATTTATGTATCTATCCCAAGAAGTTGATCTCCATTATTATCTAGATATTTTCTCAATGTGTTTATTGAATCTAGAGATAATGCTTCTTAACTTTTGTTATTTTTTGAAATACTTTCATTCACGACACACAAATATTTAAACTAATTTTTAGAAATTGTATAATGATACATTACTTACTTAGGTGTGATTATTTTTTATGCTAGAAGTGTCAAATCATGATTGGTGAAATAATATGTAATTTTTTATAATATCTTACTTTCCATCTTCACCTTTTTTCACCAAGTGTCCATATTGTTGCACCTAGGGGTTTTTAAGAAGGGAATAGACCCTTTTTCTAATAAATTTGCTAGTTATATTTTTTAGTTTTTTAAAAGCCCTTGAATATTTATAAGTACTGTTATACCAATTATATTTAAATCTTATTTATTTGAACCAGGTAAAGTACCACATTCAAACAAATTAAACTCCTTATCAAAACAATCCCAAATGGGTTGTTCTATGAAAAGAAGGCATTTTATCTCTTGTAGTGGTTATGTTGAGTAATTCATTTGTGGGAATAACTATATTATTCATGTATTTATATGTCTTTTTTCCCCCATTTTAATATTCTTCCAACCTCTCTATTTGATAAGGTCACATTCAAATTAAACTCTTTCTACAAATGAAGCCTTATAAATTGATCAATTTACTTTATTATATTGGTTACATATTTTGTGAATACTATGGAATAGAGTAACTATTTTTAGAAATATTGCCTTTATAACAAAACATTTTTTCTCAATGATAGTGAATTGTATTCCTCATTTTAAATAATTTGCTATTATGTTGTAATTATGTGTTGGCCATCTGCAATTTTGAACCTTACTTTTTTTTTCTCCGTCATATCTTTAAGGACTTATTTTGATTTTATAATACATTGAGGGTTAATTAGATAAAAAAGAAATAAAAAATAATCCTTCATTAGAACCTCATTATGTTTTATGAATTAATGAATTATAGCATCCACCCTCTTTCATTCAGATTTCTTATTTTGATATTAAAATCCCCCAATTCACATAGATCTATAGGAATATTGAAGGTATAATTTTTAGAGGAAATATATGATGTAGATAATTCACTATGTGTGTGATCATAATTTTTTACAAACAAAATTTTTTCAACCTTTTATTTGATATTATATTTATCCACTAGTGTGAGTAATTATATAGCCTTTTTCAAATCTACATACAAATATCTTTCCCCTACATACAAATATACAATCATGGTGATAATGACCTTAAACACCTATGTAAACATTTTTAGAGACTTTAAATGCACGTGGATGATATTATAATATCATTAGACCAATATAAAATGGATAGATAACATGTTCATATGGAAATATTAGTCCTATAAACCAATCTCGTAACCTTACAGCTTCATTGTCTCATCTGCACTAGATAGGTCAACTTATGAGAAAAAAATTCATCATATCCAATGATATATAAAAATTATATCCAACATGTACATGTATAAAAATTATTTAATAAACTCTCTATGTACTTTTATTCATACCTAATCCATGATATTAAATTCCTAATCAACTTCTCTCTTTTGCCTAGTTTTCTCACTATTTACATCATTAGGCCTGTTAACAATTATTCAACTTGTAAGAATAATTTACCACACCTAAGGGATAGAAACTAGTTATAAACCAAGATGTAAATCTAATAAAATTATCAATATTCAAACTTCATCCATTTATCAAATTTGACTTGGTCAACTCTGATTGCTATAGTAAATCTCCAAGAAATAAGGCCTTTCTTATAGGGTCCACTCACTCTCCTAACAAACCAATCACACTTGGAGGTGAATAGGAGAGTTGAATACTACTTAAAATCACTTAAATATCTATTTAAATCCATTCTAATCACTTTAGATCAAGATCATTCATATCAGGTAATTATTAGGGTTCTTTGAGGGTTTAAACCTTCTTTTAGTCTTAACGAACATTCGTAAATATTATCCCCTCATCCTAGAAAAAAATTCTTATAAATTTTTTCAAATACCCTTACCCATCTACAATGAATATTTTAGGTTCCCATGTAGAGGTTACACATGCCAATTAACACTTGAAATTCCTTCTCAGGTTGAGAACCCTTCATTCTATGCACATGAGAAACCTCAAAGTAATTTTTCATGCCTTTTCTTTAAAAATTTGACCTAAAAATTGGTCAAAACAACTATTAAAACTTATCACATCACTAAAAATTCTCACATGCTCATTCTTACCTTGGAAACTGATCTTAATACCACATCTAGTCACTATCTCTCTCTTTGCTCTCTAGGCCTTAATTTGCAAGTCATATTAGGCCTTAAAACTAATCTTCTATCCAATATCAAATATATCAACACATAATATACATGTTATACATACTATTACCATTCTCAACCACTACCATACATTCTTTGTATATCTTGACAATACCTCATGACACCTCATTAGGTTAGGTAGGGTCTAAAATTAATCTAGTTACATGCTTGGTCTATAGGTTTCACCCTAGTAGGCTCATTCTAAGAATCACCTAAGTTATCCAAAGCCTGATAATCATGATTAAAAAAACTCATACATTTTATTATGCCTTTTTTCATCCATATTACTAGGCCACCAAGCTCATATCTTCTCACTTAGTTTCTTCATGTTATGACTAGTGTCATGACTAGGCTTCTTAAGTACTTGAGGATTGACAAGTGATCTTAAAACACTTCTTGATGTGTCTACACATTTTACTAAAACTTGACATCAACCTAAGAATAATAATTAGGTTGTCTTGAAATTCTCTCTTTTGAAATGGTTTCCTTGTAACATACCACTTTACCATGCATCTTTACCAGATTATCCTTGACATCAATAACATCAACATTGACCTTGAAATTAATGACATATACCTTAAAATTGAAATTAATGACAACACATCTCAACAAAATCCCCATTTATCATTAATGGAAAAATATTACTTAATTTGAGCACTCTCATCTCCACCAAACAAGTCAAACTCTCTTCTTGAAGTTTCTCCCCCTTTGAAATTAATGGTAAAGGGTCTTCAAAAAACTACCATCTAGAATCACACCTTCTTGAAACATAGATTATGAATCAACACAAGAACATGATCCCCCCTTAATTTAAGAATACCTCCATTAGATAATATCAGAGCACATGTTCGCTTCTCAACATGGATCAAGCTTAGTTAACAACCTAAATAGCTCCTTCTCAAACCAAGCATCCACCATGCTTCTTCTAACTAAAGAGTGTCTTCATGAATCCTAATAAACTCACCCCTTTCCATAGGGTACTAAAACAAAACCATTTCATTAGATTCCTAGATCTCCATTCTCTCATAAGACTAAATTTCCTTCAATATTATTTTGGGATTGATTGGCACTATAGGATTTATCTCTTCAACAACCATTTGATCATCAATGTGGGATGACAACAAGCATTCTTGACTTGATTTTGTATTTTAAGCATGCTCTATCACATCAATTAATCCACTTGAGCTTGTATACTAATCATGACTCATCTTCATTATATTTAGTTTTCATATATTTATTTGCATTCTTTCGTACATTCTTAAAACTTCTTGTTTTGACTTAATGACCTTTTAAATTTCTTAGGACATAATCTTGAAATGTGTCCTACCTTATGACAACTATACTAGACCACCTTATACATACCTCTTGACTGATGTGAATTGTGACTCCTTCCATAGTTACATGAGTACTCATTCTTAGAGGGTATTCTACACTCTCTTACTTTATGACAAAATTGCCTATGCACAAAATGGTAACCATTAAATTTATTGACACACCTTATAGCATTAGGCTATTTGATAGGTATTTTCATGTTTACCTTTTTGTCTTCAATAGTCTTCTCCATTACTTGAGGTGTTTCCTTTTGGTCTTCATTAAAATTAAGACCTCTCTTGTCACTTACAAAGGTTCTCACCTTGCTATATTCTTGATTTAACTATGCTTTTAAAGATTAAACTTTAGTTTCATGCCTGATGCATTATTACTCTGTAGCCTTTAGGATTTTATTAACTACCTCTATATATGCCTCAACTTGATTGATGATTTCATTATACTCCTTGGAATTGTTACTCAGCCTTTCCTCAAATAAGATAATCTGCTCCTCATAATACTTAGCTAGTGATCTAAGTTTATGATTATTTCTCCTTTAGAAATTAAATTCCTCTAAGTAACTTACCAAATTTTCTTTGAGGTTCACTTTATCTTTTTCTTCATCTGATTCTATATCAACCATAATGCCTTTACCATTTGAGAAACCCTCATTATTTGATTTTATGGCCATGAATAAGGTTTCATTATTATAATGTTCAAGTTCATTACTACCATAATCACTCTCAGATGCAATTGAGTCACTTACATCAGAAGACTTATCTTATTTAGTATAAAAACTTCTCTTGTTTTTAAAATTTCATTTCTTACCTTCAAAAATTCTTGAACCACTTCTTTTTTTATCAAGCTTATAGGTCTTCTTGTCATCTCTATGATGTTTATCATGTTATTCATCATGCTTAGGTTTATCTTTGTTAGGATTTGGATGAAAAATGACTAATATTTCCATAGTTGAAATATGTGAATGGTAACTTACATTTGTACTTACCAACTCCAAACTACAACTTCCTTTCAAACATGGTTATCAATTGATCATGTAAAATATTTGAGCATTCTTCATCCTTGACCTTATTAGATTTTGAATTATTATAAACTTCTAAATTTTATTCATTATTGGGATGTATTCTTTCATTATTTCTCATCTCATAAGAATTCAAGATTCCATGAAGCTCATCCATTTCTATCTTGTCCAAATCTTGCATCCCTTCTACTGCAAAAACCTTAGAGTCAGTAGTTAGTGATCTCAAAAAATTTGGAACAATATTAGATTATTTCACTTCTTATCCAAATACTCTAATGGCATTGATAAATTCATCAACCCTCAATATGTAAGATGCAATGGTTTCATCTTCATTCATTTTCAAGCTTTCAAACTATCTTTGGTGGGTCCATAACTTAGCCATATTCACATTAGTGTATTCTTCATAGATAATCTTAAATTTGTCCCATATCTCTTTGTATGATTAATATTTAATTAAATTCACAATATCTAACTTTGATAGGCCACAAATAATGGAATTCATAACCTTGGATTTGTTTTCACTAGTTTTCTTATATGTTATATCAGCTAGTAGAATAGGAACAACACTATAGCCATCCATAACCAAATACAAAATATCATGACCTTGAAAAATCAAATATATATTTATCTTGACATTAAAAAATTCATAATTATATCCAATAAATAATAGATCCTTACTAGTAGAGAAACCACCTTTATCTTGCTAATTAGACATCCTTGCTTCTAGGATCTTCCTTTAGGTTTATAGACCTGCTTCAAAAAGACCAGGCTCTAATACCAAATTTTGGAAACATAATGACTAAGAAGGGGAGTGAATTAGTCTTCAATAACCTTTATTTTAGTTCCACTTAAGTATTCATGAACATTAATTCAATCATGTGAATCAAATAATGTATAAGCAATAAACTATATAAGTATGAAACATAAGAACATAAGATGACATAAAATATGTGTGGAAACCCCTCAAGGGGATGAAAACCCACTATTATCTTCAAATTTAATATACTTATATAATAAAAACATCAAATTTAGTGAATCACCAACTTCACATGGAGAACCAACCCCAATTAACTAAGCACCAACTTAGCTAGGTTTTTGAAAGCACCCACTTACAAGGAGGCACCAACCACCTAGATGAGTCGACACCAACTCAGCCACCTAAAAAACTTGATCACATTCAAAATAAATTATTTTTTATACAACATATGATGATATATTTTATCATCTCTTCACACACTTTTATTCCTCTCAAAACTAGTTTTTAGCTTTCTTCACTCAACTAGCCCTCTTCTTGAATTGATTAAGTCATATGACCTTGATACTCATATGAAAAACCTTTATAAAATATTAATAATTGATACTATATTATCTTATGATTTTATATAACACATTATTATTCTCACCAATGTGTTATATTATTCATTTACTCTCACCACAAAAAATAAGCATAAAATTTCCTAGTATTTATACAAATCACTTGTTCATATCCTTTTTAGTCAATTATTTAACCTCTTAGTTCATCCATGTAATGGATCTTAGGAAATATAATATACATAGATAAAATTTTATTTGGTTCCCTTTAGGTCTGACATATCTCAATTAGGCCTATCTCATCTTTAGGTCTCATAGAGACCTAATCCCTTTAGGTCTATTCTAAAACACATTACACTTTATCTTCCTTGAAACACATTAAAACACTTCACATGATAGGAACACATAATATTACATTAAAATAGACCCAAAATATTCTCCTATTTTTTCCATGACACTTTTTATTTCAAACCACTACTTAAAGCACACCATTAATATTGTTCATATTAGGCTTGTGCATACTTAGAAAATATGTCTTAAACCACTAAAGTAAAAACATAATTTTTCCAAAAAGTCATGGAAAAAAATAATATATAAATAATATAAATTACCATAGGGTAATCACCATATTTTTTTTACTTGACAACTCAAGGCAAAAGGACTCAAACCCTTCTCTACAAGTAGCCCACTCAGAACTACCAATTAACCTCAAAACACAGTCAAGGAAAATTGATCTTGAATACTTGAAATAATACATTATATAAACTATTAACATTTAAAATATTATTTTACATCTATAAATAACTATAAGATATAAATATCACAAGGTCGAATTCCAAATATTGGTCTTGAGTACCAATCTTTAGTCTTGATTATACACAGTCAAACCTGAAGTAGTCAATCCATTTTGGATTTACTATTTCAATCACTTTCACTAACTTCCAAGATTATGAAAAAAATTATAGGTCATTAAATACCTAAAAAACAACATCATGTGCATTATATACATTGTCTTAGGGAAAAGAGCCTCCTACTCATCACTGTAACTTGCTTACCTAGATCTACCAGTTTACCTTCAAACACAATGATGGTGATGATGACCTTAAACACTTGTGTAGACACTTTCAGACACTTTTAATTCATGCGAATTATCTTATAATACATTATATATAACATTTTAATATGTAAATATTGGTCTTATATACCAATTTCACAACCTTACACCTTCACTGTCTCATCTGCACTAGACATGTCAACTTATGAGCAACATTTTCATCATATACAATGATATCCAAACCTTATATACAAAAATGAAATGTATTAAATTTATTTAAAAACATCTCCATGTAATTGGACTCATACCTAATCCATGAAATTACATTCCTAATCAACTTCTCACTTTTGCCTAGTTTTCTCATTGTTTGCATCATTAGGCCTGTTACCAACTAGTCAACTTGTAAGACTAGTTTAGCACACCTAAGGGTTATTAAATAATTAAAAACCAACATGAATATATAATAAAATTTTAAATATTAAACATTCATCCATTTAACAATATTGACATGGTCAATTATGATTGCTATAGTAAATCTCCAAGAAATAAGGCCTTTTCTATAGGGTCCACTCACTCTCCTAATAAACCAATCATATTTAGAGGTTCTTGGGACAGTTTAATACAATATAAAATCACTTAAATATATATTTAAACCCTTTTTTATCACTTTATAACAATATCATTCATATTAGTTAATTATTATGGTTTTTTGAGGGTTTAAACCTTCTTCTAATCTTAATGATCATTCATAAATATTAGCCCCTCATTATAGAAACCAATGATTGGAAATTTGTTATAGTAAATTTACCCATATACCATGAATATATTAGGTTATCATGTATAGGTTACACATGCCAATGAACACTTCAAAGTTCTTCTCGGGTTGAGAACCCTACTATTTGTGCACTCAATAAACCTCAAAATAATTTTTCATGCCTTTTATTGTAAAATTTGACCTTATAACTTTTTAAAACACTTGGGACAACCTACCACACCACTAAAAATTCTCACATGCTCATTATTTCCTTGAAAACTTATCTTAATACCCCATTTGGTCACCATCTCTCTATTTGCTCTTTAGGAATTGATTTGCAAGTCACATTAGGCCTTGAAACTAACCTTCTAGCCACTATCTAAGATGCCAAAACCTCATGTACATTTCATAAATATTATCAACATTATCAACCACTACCATAAATTCTTCATATGTCTTGACAATACCTCATGACACCTCATTGGGTCAGGAAGGGTTTAGAACTAGTCTAGTTGAATGCTAAGTCTATAGGTCTCAGCCTTGTAGGCTCACTCTAAGACTCACTTGAGCTCTCCAAATCCTCATAATCATGATAAAACAACCTCATTAAAATTATTATGCCTTTTTCATCCATATCATTAGGACACTAAGCTTGTATCATCTCATATTGTCTCTTCACATTATGACTAGTGTCATGACTAGGATTTTTAAGTACTTGAGGCTTGATAACTAGTATTGAAAAACTCTTTTATGATTATACAAATTGTAATGAACCTTTAAATAAACCTCATAATAATAATGAATTTTACCTCAAATTATATCTCAAAAAAGAGACAATAGGTTGCCTTCATATTCTCTCTTGTCACATGGATTCCTTGTCACATACTAGTTCATTAGGCATCTTTACTAGATGCACCTTGAAATAAGTGACATAAACCTTGACCTTGAAATTAATGACATCCACATTTACCTTGACATCAATTATAACACTTCTAAAAAAATGATAATCATTTATTTTTGTTAATTCCATTTTACTAGGTGTAAATTTATTGAAATTAGTTGTAACACGATGGAGAATTCCCTCTCCTCCATTCCATACTTCTAGTTGGTATTGAATGGAATATTCAAGTTCATACTTATCATAGTAAAGGTTTATTAAAATTTTAGAATATTCTTTTCCACATATAGTTTTAAACAAATAAATATCTTCATTCATATTTGTCAGACTAAACTACTCAAAATACTAATCAACAAAAGGAATTTTGTCACCACCATAAAATGGAAGATGAAAATGTGAATTTAAATTTAGTTTTGGTATTTTAAATGATACTATATCCAAATTTTCATTTATTGAGGCATTATTTTATCTTTGAAGTGTAGTAATTTCTCTCACCTGAAGACATTCTACAAAAAAAATTAAAATGATTTAAATATTGATCTTTTATAAAATCTAAGTTACATATTATATCACTTACAAAATTATTTGTGATTAACTATTGATTATTAATATATCAAAAAATGTGAATTCTAATATATAATATTAAATCTTCATAATATATATAATAACTCAATAGACTAAAAACATATGGCCAAACTATATGTAAAACTCAGTAGAGAGAGAGAGAGAGAGAGAGAGAGAGAGAGAGAGAGAGAGAGAGAGAGAGAGAGAGAGAGAGAGAGAGAGAGAGAGAGAGAGAGAGAGAGAGAGAGAGAGAGAGAGAGAGATGTAAAACTCATTTAAAGGGGATTGTCTAAAATCTATTTGTTCATTTATAACATATCAGGCACTTACTAAGGATATCATAAAAGTATAATGCCATACTTAGGGTTCTAAATCAATGAGCTAGACGTAATTTTAAAAAATAGTCACTACTAAGCTATCTTATTTAATGGTAATCATGTTGAAGTTATCTCCTAGGAGATACCTTCAATACCCTATTAAATGTATGATAAATCACATAAGGTAATATCCTAGCCAAAGTAGGACTAACCAGAAGAAAGTGGAGGAAATTTTAAATACATGTATTAAATGTGTCAAGGATTATAATTAAATAAAAACACCATCTAATATAAATTGATAGTCAAAAAATCTACAAACATTTATTTCAAAGAATAAAGAAGAGGGGGAAGCATGTTTAAAATATTTAACTTAAGGGGTCTAAGGTGAGGTGTTAAAATATTAGAAAAATGTGGATTATCTCTAATCTAAGGCTTCATCATTATTTCAAAGATATAATAAATCTCTTATGTGTGTGATGAGGCATCAAAACTCCTCACAACTAATGATATGATGTACAAATCCTAAAGTATGATGCATATTAATCAATATGAACTAGGAATTTGACTCAAGAGAGGATGGTTAGTATCGTGTTAGTTCCAAAATGAAAACAAAATGAGAGAAACACAATAATTATCATAACATCTCTAGGTTTAGACACTAGGTGGAGCTTTTTAACAAACATACATATTAAAAAAACAACTAAAATGTAAAGGAAACCTTTCTTCACCTTCCTTGAATGCTCTAAATAGCTTGTTAAAGTGGCTTGCTTGGCTTGTGCTTAATGAGTCTTCATAAAATAAGGCTTTGCTATCTCCTCTTCTCCTTAGCACCTTTTTGATGTCTTTGGATTTGGCTTAGCTCAACAATTTTGCATTATAACAATAATTACAATGGCTTTTGGAATTATTTATGTATTATAACTTTGCATTATCCAAGCTTAAAATTCAATAGGCAAGGCCTCTTATTTATAAATTTTGAAAAAATGGCCAGAATGAATCTAAACCATCCATCTCAAGATGAAGATGTGTGGATAATAATTCATTCAATTTTTGAGGCAAAAATCAATAAATGCCCTCATAAAAATTTGGGATAGAGAGGCAATAAATAGGCATGGAAGGTCTTAATAAGGCATGGGGTGGCTTAATCCTAATATTTTATGCATGTATGCCATAGGGATGCCTTCCTAATAAATGATGTCATTTGATGATATAAATACTCAATATAATTTACAAAAACAAATATTCAAAAATATCCATGCAATTCTTAATTAGGCCCATGATTTTAATTAATTACCTTTAAGTATGATTAGTCACTTTGGTGCAAATTTTGGCCCTTTAATGCACAATTTAATCAAATTGGTCAAAATGTCACATTATTGGCTAAAAATTTGAATGGATTGGAATTAGGATTTAATGTTAGATGCATTAGAATCATTATCCCATTTAGGATGATTCTAATATAAAATAATAAAGGCACGTGTCTTGTGTAAGAAATTTGATAGAAAAGAGCAATCCAGAGCATCAAGTGTGAAATTAGAATTTTGATTCAAAATGATCTGATCAAAGTTATCTAGCCCATAAATTCATTTCCCTATTTAGTGACACTCTAGCCAAAATTGGCACTTGAATATATCAATTTCAAATCTTTTAATGTGTTTTAGTGTTTTAGGCCAAATTGTGTACTTTGGTAGAAATTGGTCAAAAGCTTGGTTGAAGATTATCAATGGCTAGTTTTAGGTGTCTAAAGTTTTCCCCTATTTTGGAAGGCATCGTAAGCTATAATAATAGTAACCTCTTCTCAAATAATGAAAATATCCTATATGCTTACAACTTTAATGACAATTGATGAACTATATGATGCCCCCTCAAAGGAATAGTTGACACAAGTAGGTTGGAAAATGGTCCCTCAAAAAGAAAGAAGTGAAAAAAAGGAACAAAATAAAGTAAAAGGATGGGGTGAAAACATAATGACTTTAAAAAATTAGTCAAAATCATTGAGAATGTAAGTGGGATGGTGTACAATGGTTTGGTTTGCCCAAAGGCAGTTATAAGCATTGTAACCTGATAGTGGCAATGTGGTATGATAACGCAATAATTTGCCTAAAGGAAGTTATAATCATTGAGAAGATTGGAGATTCTCTAGTTAGGAGAAACAAACAAGATAAAAACATGCCCCTATTTGGGAAATATAGGTGGGATGGTGTATGATGATTTGCCCATAGGTGGTTATAATCATTGGACCCTGATTATGGAAAACATTATTGATTAGTTGATTATGAGGGTAACTTAACATATAGGGTAATGATGAATTGGAATGACTTGCTAGTAGGGAGATACTTATCCGGACTAACAAAGATTACAATTTTTTTGTGCTAAATTACTCTATTTGGGATATGATTGGGATGCTAGTGTTGAGGAGATGTTGATGGTACCCTTACTAATTATTCTTCTTAAATCTAATTTTTTTTATCACTTGATGATAAACATCATGATAAAACACCATGAGGACTAGGCTGAAATATGCATAAGGACTAACTCCTAAGATCTAATACTCAAATAGAAAATAATGCACCAATAATAAAAACCGTGATGAAAATGTAAATGTATGAAATATGGATGGATTTAGGTATAAATTCACAAAGAATCACCTAATGAACATAAATATATAGAATCAAGGAAATAATGCTAAAAGAAAACAAATAGGCACATAAAAAACAAACAAAACAAGCAAAGAAATTAATAATAGTTAGTCCTAATGTTAGTATAAACAACATGAAAAACATTTCACTTATAAAATAGGTGAAAATTTAGCAAACAAACATGATGGGAATAGAAGAAAAGGAAGGGGGTGGCTGAGCTATCTCCATATGAATTACATAAGTGGACGCTACCTACATAGTTCCATAGATGATATATCCAATAAAAACTTTAAGTTAAATGTAGTTCTCCCAAAAAATGGGAAGAAAATGATAACTAATGAAAAAAACATAATATATGTGATATAAGAATATGAATGGTCTTTTAAAATGGCAAGTGTGTGGGAGAAAAGGCCAAAAGGGATGGGGTAGCTAAGTGATAAGTGATTTGCTTATGACTTAGTAAGGGTTCCCCAAATCCTTAAGGTAAAGAAGTGGTCAATGTTTTTGGTTTTTTATAATGGTTTTAAATATATATTTGGAATTTTTTGGAGTATCTCAACTCGATCAAGAATGATAAGATATTAAATGGTTCAATCTTGCAAAACGACAAGAGTGTTACTTAGATTGCTTATAAAATGGTGAGAGCATAGCTTAGGTTATTCATAAAATGGTGAGAGTGTGGCTTAGGTTACTTAAAAAATGGTGAGAGTGTGGTATAAAGAGTGACTATGCTAACCTCAACAAGTATCGAGTGCTACCTACATAGTCCCAAAGTAGGACCTCAATTCACTATAGTTTTACCCTATAGCAGAGAAATTTGACTAATACAACAACCAATTCAAATAAAACAAACACAATTGGTATAAAGTCATAGTATGGAATATATAATGGCTAATTGATATATTCAAGGCACAATAAACAAGTGTTACCCTTAGTTATCCCATAGGTGGTTATAACTAGGATATAATGGCATAGGTCACTAAGACTAATTCTCCCATAGGCAATTATAATTAAGATCAAGATAATGAGAGAGAATGAAAAAAGAACTGAAGGATACAAATATAGAACATCTATCTTATTATTCCAAAATACTACCTCTATCTAGAATGTGTGAAACAAATGTTTAAACTGAATCTAAATCCTCTTGCTAAAAGCGATGATGGAACCAAGGTCATAGGGTTAGGTAGGGAGGGAAAAATGAACTTGTTTGATGGAGAAAGGTATGGTAAAATGAATAGGTGATAGGTTGGTAGGATAATATGTTGGTAAAAAAATTATTATAAAAATAAGATTAAAAAATGATACAACTTGAAATGGTCCAAATAGACAATGCATCAAGTCACTCAAGTAGAATACTGCTTAAGGTGGATAATGTTCATCGACTCATCAAGTTCATGGCCATCTAGTGTGTCAAGCCTATATTCTTTGGTTCCAAAGTTTGTTGTAATGATGAAAGTACCAATCCAATTGGGTTTTAACTTACCTTTATGCTTATTTTTGGTTGTGGTATTCTTTAAAGACAATATAACTAAGTTTAAATTATCTATGTTTCATGCACCAATTGTAGTGGCCTCAAAGTCAATTTTGATAGTCTTGGAGATTATCCATTGCATCCATGTGTTTCTCATCAAGTAACTCTAGTTCTTGTAGGTGAGCTACTTGATAATCATTATCATCTAGGACATGATTAAAAGAGATGTGTAGAGATGGAAACTCAACCTCAATGGGAAGTATGGCTTCTATACCATAAAAAAGTGAATATAGAGAGGCTCTTATGGTTGTATGGTGATTGGTATGGTATTCCCAAAGGATGAAAAATATCTGAAGGTGCCAATCATGATCAACATCATTGATAATCATTTTGATAATGTTGACAATGGTTTTGTTTGATATTTCAGCTTGGCCATTACCTTGAGGGTAATATGCTATAGAAATTTTTTGTGTGATGTATTCATCACATAGTTTGTCGACATCCTTGTTATTTAATGGTACTCTATTATCAGATATAATGTTGGAGGTCATACCATAACATCAAATGAGATAGTTTAAGATGAACTTTTAAATTTTCTTTCAAATCACGTAAGTGAGGGGTATAGCTTCAACCCACTTAGTGAAATATTCAATGGTAGTAAGGATATATTTATAACCATATATGAGGTTGGATTGATCTTCCAAATGAGGTCAAGTCCCCATGTAGCAAATTTCCATGGTGTCAACAATGGTTTTAGAGTCTTGGTTGGGTATGAATCAAATTAGCATACTATTGACATTTGTCATACTTCTTTACATATACAACTGCATCTTCATCCATTATGGGCCAATAATAACCAATACATAAGAGATTTTTGGATAGAATGGCTCCATTAGTATGAGATCCACATACTCCTTTGTGAACTTCCTATAATTCTAGTGTATATTATATCAAAGTTAAATAATGAAGCAAAGTTCCATAGAAAATATGATGGTAAAGGGTAGAACTAAGTAAGATATAACAAGTGGCTTGGTGGATAAAGGATTTATTTTGTTTTTGGGAGAGTTAAGATGGTAAAACTTGGTCATGAATGTAGTTTTAAAGGTATAAGTACTAGATATAACTAGGACCAATAATATCAAAAATCATCATGATAATAGGCTCATGAGTTGGTGTTATCAAGTTCTTGATAAAGAACTAATACTCTTTAGTTATCCCTATTTGTTGAATCAAAGATCTAATAGTGGTCATAACATCTATTATTCTGTTACTTACCCTTCGTATATGCTCAAACTAAATGTTGGCAATCTGTTGTTTGAGAGTGTCAACTATGGCCTTATATAGAACCAACTTGTCATCTTTGGTCTAAAAATGGTTGGTAACCTGATTGATGATTAACTGAGAATCACCATAAACCTTGAGATGAGGTACATTCCATTGTACTACTTGGTAAAGCCCTATAACAAGTGCTTCATATTCAACCATGTTGTTGCTATAAGGATAATTGATCTTGAATGATTTAGGGATTAGATATCCCTATGGTGTAATAAATAAAAGGCTTTCCCCTAATCCATGTGCCATGAATGATCCATCAAAATATAGCTTCCAGTGCTTCTCCTCAAGAGGTTTGTCCATGATGGTCATTATGGATTCATCAGGAATTTGGAATATGAGTGGATTTATATTTGTAAGGGGTGTTTTAGTAAGTTGATCTACAATAACTTTCCCCTTAATAGCTTTTTGATTGACGTATTTGATGCCAAATTCAATTAGGAGCATGATCCACTTAGTCATGTGGCCTTGTAAATTTATTTTATATAGTATATACTTGAGTGGATCTACTTTTGAAATAACCATGGTCTCATTATTTAACATGTAATGGCATAGCTTCTGAGCTATAAAGACCATGGATAAACAAGCTTTTTCTATGGGCATATAATTATGTTCATACACAACCAGTGTATAATATAAATAGTACACAACATGCTCTTTTCCATTGTCATCATGTTGAGCTAAAATTCCCCCAAGGCATTGTAAGTAGTTAATAGATATAATAAGAATGGATTTCTTGGCATAAGAGGTAACAAAATAGGTGGATTCTCTAGATAGTCTTTGAGTTGTTGAAAATCTATTTGGCAGTGATCATCCCAATGAAATATGACTCCTTTATTTAGAAGATGCATAAAAAGATGGATTTTTTTGGATAATTGAGATATTAAGCATCAAATAGATTGGATCTTTCCCTAAAAACTATGGAGATGGTTCAAAATAATTGGCGGTTTCATCTCTGTTATGCTTGGACTTTAGCTAAACTAAATCTAATGCCTTGATGAGACATAATGGAGCCTATAAATTTGCTTGATATGAATCCAAAGACACATTTCTTAGGATTAAGTCTAACTTTGTACTCTTGTAATATTTTTAATATTTCACATAGCATTGTTGGGTGATCAGCCCTAGTCTTTGATTTGCCAAGAATGTTCATCAACATAATCTTCAACAATATCATGCATGATATCATGAAATATGATGGTCATGGATATTTGTTAGGTAACCCATAAATTATTAAGATCAAATGGCATGAGCTAATAATAAAATTTTCCCCATGGAGTGGTGAATATTTTTTTATGTTGGTCTTCTAGTGCTATCTTGATTTGGTTGTATCCTAAAAAGCTATCCATTAATGAAATCATTTTATAACCAGCTATGGAGTTGACAATCATGTCAATGTTTGGAAATGGAAATTCATCCTTAGGGAAAGTTTCATTTATATAATGGAAATTAGTACACATTCTAATTCCTTCTAGCTTTTTTCTAATTGGTATAACATTTGATATACACTCTGAGTAGTCAATGGATCAAATACACACTACTTCTAAGAGTTTTTATAGCTCTTTCTTTACCAATACATCAATATGAGGGTGTATCTTATGTATCTTTTGTTTTACTAGTTTGGTATCAATATTGACCACAAGGTGGTGAAAAACCAAGACAAGGTCAAAAACTAGCATATCAGAATATGCCAATGCAAAAATATCTACAAACTCCCTCAAAAGGGCTATATGGACTTCGAACTCTTTCTCAATAAGGGAAGCACCTAGCTTGATCCACTTTGTGTCATATATGGACCCAATGTTAACCTCTATCATATCTTCCACTAGAAGGGTTGAACCATCTTCAAGGATAGTGGGCAAAGTTTTAAACTAGTTGGCAATATTAGAGTCCTTTGCTAGGACTGACTCTTCAAGTTCCCCTAGGCATGACAAATCAGATTATCCTAATGGAAGGTTTATCCATGTAACAAAAACTATTGGAAACTCCTAAATAATTCAATCAAAATCTTTTTATTCTTCAAAATTGAACTCAAACTCATAGACAAGATCATCATTGGTGGTCTCTTGAGCTATGGTTAAAGAAGGTTGAACACCCCCATCTAATGGCACCTAAAATAGGTTTTCACCACTAGACTGGCCTTTTTCTTTACTTTTACCCTAGTTAAAAAGTGCCTCAAAAAGGTTTTTAATTTGGGACCTCAATGTTTTAATTATTTTCTTTTGGCTAAGGGTGTTCACCTGCTCTTCAAAATATGTTGTAAGATCTAACTTGATTGAGAACCTTGAATTATGGTCCCCCAATGCAAAATTATCTCTAAGGCCTATAAAATCACAAAAAGCCTCATCATTTTGAAACACATCAATTAGTATGTTGGACTCTTGCTAGTCCCAGTCTATCAATTAGGGATAATATAATGGTAATGGGTTATGATAAATGATTGGGGTAAGGGTAAAAATGGAATGAGGGTTAAATAGGTTGGTTTTAGCTAGGTCATCAAAGAGGATATGATCAAACTCTACTTCATTGTTGTCATCTTCATCACTAGTTGATGATGATGGAACATGAGTAAGGTATATGGAGACACCCCTAAGTAGTTTAAATCTAAGTCCATAGGGACTTTTGTATTGGGTCATAAAAATTGGCTCAAGTGTTCCTTTTTGATTAGGTTGAAGGCCTCTTCATAGTCTTGATTCTTCATGATCTTATTGGGAATAAGATACTTTGCATTTTCATAACAAGTAGTTTGGTTGTCATTGTATAACCATGATTCATCTCCCTCAAGAGGGTCTAGTTCTAGGCTAGATGGTGTTATAAATGTGATAAATGCTTTACCTTTATTCTTTTGTTGCCATTTTGGATAAAGTGGATTAGATTTAGGTCTTCCAAAGGACTTTGGATTCTATGCAAGGTTTGTAATATGAAAGGTATCATGGGTCACATACTCCCTTGGGCCATTAAGTGAGATATTAAAATGATTAGATACTTCAAGAGGTGGCATGTGGGAAATGGAATCAAGCGTATTAGGATTAATGTAGTTGTCCTTTAATGGATCAAGGAGTATTGGTTTTCCCTTATCCTGCTTGGCCACTAGATTCATGCTGAAGTGATAGTTATCTCTTAAACTCAGCCTCTAGGTGCTTGTAGTGCTCATATTGATGTAAATCCCTTGGTATACAAACTTCCATCCTTGAATGGGATAAATTGATACATTGGTGTAATGTTGATGGGACTACACAAATTTCATGTAACCAGGGTCTTCCCAAAAGTATATTATATGATAAATCAAGATCGAGCACATGGTAAAGTGTATCATGGGTTAAAATCCCAAGGATAACTAGTAAAAAAATGGTGCCCTATGATTCTCTTTCCTCATTATCATATTCTTTTATGGTTATTGTCTCTTCTTGAATATTTTCCATTGTGTACTTGAGAATCTCGATGAGCTTAAGAGACACTATGTTTAGACCTGATCCATTGTCTATAAGGACACACTTCACGTTGTGCCATTTTATGAAAACTTAAATATATAATGGGTTATTATAAAATGGGCCAAGGGATGACATATCATTTTTATTGAAAGTAACTTATTGGGTTGGAGCTAGGTGTCTAAAGAAATCTTGGAATTTATCAAGAGATATGTCACTTAAAATAGTGGATTAGCTCAGGAAGTCATTCAAAATGTTTTTGTGGATTGTTGACATATGAAACAAATCTAAAATGGAGATTTGTGTGGGTGTATTTTTTAATTGTTCCACAATGTCAAATTTATTCTCTTGGTCAGTGTTAAATGGATTATTCTAAGGATAAATGACTGGTTGGATAATGGGTGAAGTGGCAGATGACTATGGGCCTGGGATGGTAATCTTTGATCTCTGAGTTATGATTAAATAATTGGGATTGAATACAGGACCATGATTGCTAAAAAATGATGATAATAGTGTGGAACTAGATAGGACAAGCCTTAGTTTTTAGTGCCCTTGTATATCTTCAAGAGTCAAGGATGAGTTATCAGCATTAGGTCCAAAAGTGGGAATCCCTATTTGTTTGTTTGTTTGTGTGTGGTATCAAGTAAAAGAAGGATCGCCAAAGTGATTGGATTGGTTTGGTATCGTTAGAAATGGTCTCATCTGATTAAAATTTGGTCTAGGATTATGGAGATGGTTTTAATGCTACCTCCTACAATATGGCCTACAACTCTATTGTAGTCATGTGCAACTGCATGGTAAGTTTGTTGGTTATTACCATTATGACCTTGGTTCTATTCATTATTTTGATGTTGTTGATTTTATTGTTAGTTCTACTATTTTTTTTGGTTTGGCCTTTGATTTTGATACTATTGATTTTGTTGTTTCACTAGTTGGTGTTATTATTGCCATTAGTGTTGTTATTATTGTTTTTGGTTTTTATGTTAGGGAAAGGGGTTTTGATAAATACAAAGAGTCTAATTGGAGGTGGAAGAACCACCATATAATGTGACCTCTATATTATTTACCATATTCTCAATAAAATGCTTGATTTGAACACATAATCATAAATTGTGCCCATTGACCTTATGATCTTAACAAAATTCATTTTCATGGTACCAATCATGATAAGGAATGCCTTGTGGATAATTTTTTGGTATAGGCTAACTAATCAAATTAGCAACATGAAGTTTATGAAACATAGATTCAATAGGATCTCTAATGTCACTAAAAACATGGTGAGTAGTTACTATTCTCCTTAGAGGAGGAACTTGCAATGGCAAGGTGGTTGCATTTATTATGCAAGCTTAGATTATTGTGCTTGGTGTGTTGGTTAAAGAGGTTTTCAGGTAGGATTAAGTTGAAAAGGTAGCACAAGTTGAGTAGATGGTTTTTACACCATTTAGACATGGCATGACTTGGTTACTCCATTTTTCACAACATTCTTATTATGGTTGAATTGCTTTGGTTTATCTTAGCTATTAGCCTTTGTTGGTTGTGATGCTTGTATTTGGAATTGATTTTGATTTTGGCCATTGTCCTAATTGGTACATTGATTTTGATTAGTTAAAGTGAGCTTCATGATTCCTTTATTAATAAGGATTCACTCAATCAACAAACCTTTTTCAATGATCTCTTTGAAAGTATGCACACATTGTAGTTCTAGATGATAAGCTATCTCAATATGCAATTTTTTAGTAAACACAATAGTTAATCATTTATCTAATAAACTATGGGTGAATCAAATTACAAGGGCTATCTATCGATGTAGATCACTCAAAAAACTCTCACCAGCTTTTTGTTTTTCTTGCATCAAGTCAACCAATGAAATCTCATGTTCAAGATTGTAAGAAAAGTGTTGCACAATTTTTTTTGAAAGGTCATCAATATTTGCTACTGAATTCTTGGGCAACTTTAAAAACCACTCCAAGGCTTGTCCTACTATACTCCTTGGGAACAATAACAAAAGGTATATGTCACTATATGCCGATGACTAGCATGCAACAAAAAATTACATTAAATGGGGTTTGGGGTCACCTTTACGCTTGTATTTATCAAACTTTAGGGGCTCATATCTTGGGGAAGTAGAATCTATAAGTAGTCCATGTTAAAAGGATATGAACACACATCATCCAACTTAAATTTTTTACCCTATTTCCTAGCTTGAATGACAGCGATTGCATCCTTCATATGTTGTAATTTTTTCTCTAGGAAACTTGTGGGAATATTGGCTTAGTTAGATGGTTGGGTAGTCATGAGTGAAACACTTAGACTGAGGCATAATGGGTATATTTATTGGGGTATAATGGATTGGTTAGGAAATGGACTAGGAATATGCATACATAGATTAGGGTTTGGTTGTTGGAATTACACATGTTATGGTGCAATATTATAGTTAGGGTTGGTTATTAATGTTTGATGTTGAATATTTTGTGGTTGGGATGAAGGGATATAAATATAATATGCCTACTATGGTTGAAAAGGGGCATGCTGCCAACTAATCAAACCTTGATGTTGAGTGGGAACTTGTGAACTAAGACCCTATTTTTGAATGAGTGGCACATTTTGAACAAAAGGTAATTGTTGCCTAGTAAGTACATAAGTAACATTGGAACTTCCTTATTTCATGAATCCCTTTGAGGAAGTGAATGCATGTTGAATATTTGTCATCTATCATGAACCAATAATTATACATTGTTTGTTAGACATTGTTTTGTTTTGAATTGGCATAATAACCTATGACTAAAGAGGTATGCTTGCTACTACCTAACATGATGGAACATTAGTTACCCCTATTGAGGGAGCAACATATTTAGCCTTTATTGCATTGGTATACTATATTATGCCTACTATTGCGGAATACCACTCATCACTTGTTGAAGAGGAGTATGATTCATCACATTTTTTTGTTGAGGCATGACATTGGTTGCTAGCTAGATACCTAATCTTGTTGGTTATATGCTTAAAGAAGTAGTTGGTTGAGGATTAGAATTAGTTCATTGAGATTAGGATGTAGAAACTCCTACTCATTTATTTTTAGAACCACTTATGGTGTTAACTAAAGGTGCACTTTATTGGATATTTATTTGAGTATTAGCACCACTTTGGTTTGGATGAGATGTTGCTTGTGCATTATCCACTATGTTTTGGCCACTATTCTACATAGAAGCAAAATATACTTCTTCAATGGTTGGCATATGAAATAAGTTATTGACCAAAGTATTATACATGAATGGGTCTACATCCTAATTGTTTTCACCAATAAATTATATTAACACTCTAGTTGAGGAAACTAAATCTATAAGAGGCCTACTTGACATGGTCATTTGGTTAAAATTACATGCTAGGTTAAAGTAGGTTTGGTATGTTTTCTGCATCTATATAAAGTGATCTTCCGTGGGGTCCTTACCTTTGACAAGCATAATAGGGTCTTGATACATTGTTTGGAATAGATTTAAATGATTTCTAGAAGAAGCCTATTGACTGTATAATATTCTATGAGAAATTCTTACTAGACTTGGTAAATTCTCATGGGGGAAGTCTACCAAAAAATTGTTCCCTACCTCTATGGCTCTAACCAAAATCTCATCTTTGTTCTCCAATAAATGACACTCAAACAAATAAGGATCATATGTGTAAGGTGTGTTAATAGATTAAATTTGTTGAGGAAAAGGTTCTTCAATATTAGGTACCATAGCTAGGTATTTCTCTATTTTTGCTTGATCTTTCTCTGAGTATGGTGGTGTATTAACCAAATAGTTAGCCAATAGATCCTAATTTTGTGCCCCTATTTGAGTGTTATGAGGGATATAAGGATACATCTCATAAACAACATTATCTATGTAAGGGTCTTACACCATTTATTCTTTCATGACCACAGAGTCCACTACGAGTGTAGGAAAACATGCTGGCATCCATAGTGAATGTGTTGCTATAAAGAGTTCTACAAATCTGAAAAATATGTCTAAAGAAGGATGATTTGAACTTGGTCTAGATTTAATCAAAAGTATGGAAAGGCTTATGTAAATATTTTTGATAAAACAAGCTAACATTAAGTGTTTAACATTACACACCTTATATGAAAAGATCAAGTAAATAGACCTAAAATCAAAATGCCAAACTCTAAGGTCAAAGTGTTACAAATTAGTCTAATCTAAGAAAATAAAATTTACTAGGTATTTTGTCTAGATTTGGTGTCAAAATATAGGCTCAAACAAGGCATGTGCTAGGACTCTTGGCCAAACAACTTCAAAATCTAGACAAAATATATGAGATTTTAATCTAATGGATTTAAAACACTTCTAACAAAAAATAGGCATTTGAATCTTGGATATAAACTCGATCAAATGGGTATAAGGTATGAAACAAAAGGCACTTTTGAGATATGTTATTTTATTCTCAAATAATGACATAAAATTCTATTCCTTTTGACAAATAAGGTAGATAAAAGTGAATGGCATAATTATGCTAGACAAACATTCACAAGGTACACTCAGATTTAGCTTGGACAATTTTGGAAAAAACTTGGACTGTATGAACAAAGGTCTATGAAATAATGCTTTAAATTTTTTTAGTAGAGTAAAAATTCTAAACTACTTAAAAATATGTAACAAAATGTTTGTTTCAAAAACTCTAAGGCATATATGTTTCACAAATTTTGGTAGCGTAACACTACCCTTCACACATGATACACACACTCTCAAAGTTTTGACAAATTTTCTAAGGCAAAGAGGTTTACATAAAATGAACTCAAGGAAAAATGGGATTAGAAATTTTTTCTCATATACATAAATTTCAGGCATTTTCACTAGATGATTTAAGTCTACCAAGTGGTGATAATGATTATGAGTCTTAAATAACCTTCAATTCAAATGTAAATTTGAACCTCAGTTAAAACAAGTTTAATGTGAAAATGGTGAACCCACTTGACACATCAACCCTTATATCTTATAAAGGTTCAAATTAAAATATGAATTATAAATTAAGGACTTAAATAAACTTTAGTAAAAGGTCTAGACTCAATTGGGTAGCATAAATGTGCCAAAGTGGATGTTATGACTCAAAGTTTATGATAATTTTGAACAAGGCAAAAGTGATGATTCACGTGGGTAATAACACCTCCTTGCTCAAAGGAATTTGGGGACCATGTTTTTGGTTTATGTCATTTTGTTAACACCAATTTTTGACTTCAAACAAGATAAATTAATCTAGGACAAAACCAACTAATTAATTGCTCTAGATCCTAAATTGACAAGGTTGCATGGTATTATTGGAACCCATATATATATACATAATTTGAGAGGATTTTAAGTTTTCATCCAAAATTAAATGTGTATTATATAGTATGGATTTTACAACCGCCCTTCTCTAAAATTAAAATACTATGACATGGACCTTGAGGTGCACCTTACAACAATAATACTTCCATGACAAGTGGGGTTTCTAATAAAAACTACAAGTTTTTGAACATTTAAATATGGATAAATTACATAATTAATTTCATGCCATGATGCAAAAGAAACACATTTTAATTTTGTGTCCACAACACTTGGCTTTTTGCAAAAGGGTCTTGTCCTTTTTGTAACCACTACATCCATCGCTTGCTTAGTGTAGTGCAATGTCTAAAGTGTAGATATGTCCCATGTGTAACTCTAACACTAAAAGGTGGTTTAACTACTCAAACCTTCAATCCTAGTGGGAGTGATAAATTTCATGCCAATAGATGAAACCATCGGTCAAAAATTCCTTATATAACTTATGGGAGGTAATGAATTCCTCCTCATAAGCTAAGTTTGTATTAAAAAAAAACTCAAAATTGAAAGACTTTATCATCATCTCAAGGTCACCTAATAATATTAAATTTTTTTAGGGAGCACTTTAAATGACATTATTTTTATGCCTTAGACTAGGCATGTCTTTAATAAGGATGACATTTTTGATTCCAAAATTTCCTGAAAGGGGACAAATGGAAGAGCATACACGCAACGTCCCTCTTTTTGCCAATCAAAAACTAAGTTAAGTAACTATTGAATACAAAACTTGGAAAAATGAGTTCAATTTTAAACACCAAATGAAAAGTTAGGTGGTGTTCTTTTGAACCCTTGATCTTAAGTTATAACTTTGAAAGCATAATTATCAAATAATTCACTTAAGCATCTAAATGTTTCATTAATCCCCAAACTAAGGTTCCTAATTCATTTAAAACATTCAGAATATGTCTAAAGAGCATGATTTAACAACTTTCAAGTTGGATGTGCAATGAAAAAGTTAGTATGTCCTTTAGATTTAAATCCATTTTACATTTGGAATAATAAACTTTTAAAATTAATTTATCAAGTTTACATAGTATAATCCTGTCACTCCACAGAGCAATCCCATGACTCACAGTGCAATACCGCTAGTAAGAAAGTTTTGATATTATCACATAATTGCTAATGATTTAATGATAATCTTGTGACTCAATTAGGAAATGTCATGACTCACTATGCAATACTAATACCACAAAATTTATGGTATTGTTACTTAACTACTAATGGTTTAGAAACAGTCCCATGAATTGATTAATAAATATCATGAGTCAGGTTAACAATCCTATGACTATCTAGTTACAATATTGCAATATCACTACTAGCTAGTAATGAAATTGCAATATCACTACTTGTGAGTAATGGTATTTTTAGAGTCTATAGACATAATCAAGGTTAGTGAAAAAATGTAATTAAAATGCAATACTATGACTTAAGTGATAATTCTATAATTATGTCAAGACAAATCCATGACTTCTATAAAACATGTTTTTACTCAAATTTTTTACTTTTTGGGCCTCCCACTTTGAGATTCTACATGAAAAAGGTTCATATTTTGCTTGTAGGATCCTTATGTCTAGATTTGTGAGGCTAGGGTCCCACTAGGCATGCTATTATGTGAAATAGGAATTTGAATCAAGAGAGGATGGTAAGTATCATGTTAGTTCCAAAATGAAAGCAAAATGAAAGAAACACACTAACTAGCATAACATATCTAGGCTCAGACACTAGGTGGATTTTAGTAACAAACATACATATGAAAATAATAACTAAAATGCAAAAAAAAAATATTCACCTTCCTTGAATGATCCAAATATCTTGTTGAAGTGGCTTGCTCAACTTGTGCTCAATGAGTATTCATTTAAGGAGGTTTGGCTATCTCCTCTTCTCCTTGGCACCTTTGTGATGTCTTTGGCTTTAGATTGGATTAATAATTTGGCATTATTTTTACATTATAACTTTTTCATTGCACATACTAATTGCAATGGATTTTGGGATTATTTTTACATTATAAATTTTTATTATCCAAGCTTAAAATTTAATAGGCAAGGCCTCTTATTTTTATATTTTGCAAAAATGGCTAGAATGAACCTGAACCATCCTTCTCAAGATGAAGATGTCTAGCTAAGAATCCAATCAATTTTTTAGGCAAAAATTAATAAATTACCTCATAAGTATCTAGGATAGAGAGGCAAATAAGAGGCATAGAGAGTCTTAATGAGGCATGGGGTGGTTTAATCCTAATATTTTATGCATTTATGTCTTAGGGATGCCTTTCCAAGAAATGATGTCATTTAATGATGTAGATATTCAATATTAATTTCCAAAAACAAATATTTAAAAATATCCATGGAATTCTTAATTAGGCCCATTATTTTAATTAATTAGCTTTAATCATGATTAGTGACTTTGGTGCAAATTTTGGCCCTTTGGTGCACAAATTAATCAAATTGGTCAAAATGTCTTGCTATTGGCTCAAAATTTGACTGGAGTGGAATTAGGATGCAATGTTAGATGAATTATACTCATTATCTAATTTAGGATGTTTCCAACAAAAATAACAAAGGCACATGTCTTGTTTAAGAAATTTGATAGAAAATAGCAATCCAGAGCACCCAGGTGTGAAATTAGCATTTTGACTCAAAATGATTTGATTAAAGTTAGTTGGCCCATAAAAAGCATTGCCCTATTTAGTAAGACTCTAGCCAAAATTGGCACTTAAATATATCAATTTCAAATATTTTAATGTGTTTTAGTGTTTTAGGCCAAATTATGCACTTTGGTAAAAATTGGTCAAAAGCCTAGTTGGAGGTTATCGATGGCCAGTTTTAGGTGTCTAAAATTAACACAAAAATATTAACCATGCTAAAAAATGTGGGAATATCCAAGACATTTCATTCAATAAATTCTTGACATTTGAAAAGAAAAGATGAAAGGTTGATTCTAATATAATGTTTTCTAACTTGGCTAAGTTAACAAAAACTATCACAATCACCACCAAGACCCAAAAACACAAACACCAAAAAAACAAAAAACCTTACAACTATTCCTATATCACAATTTCAAAGAATTTGGTGCTAAAATTTAAGCTTGGAGTAATTGTCTTCCTCTAAAATATGTTTACTCTAAGCCTTTCCTAATACCACTATATATGAACTACTAAAGTACCTTCAATTCAAACCAATATAATCCCCTTGAATGGAATGGTCTCAATGAGCTACTGAGTGAGGTTTAGTTTACCTAGAGAAGGTGAAATAAATCTTGGGGAAGTGACCTCACCCATTATTTTTAAGAGTGGGTGGGAAATATTGATTTTAAGAGAGGATTTCAATGGACTAAAAATCTTAGCCCTAGCCTATGGATTATTTTTGTTACAAAATTCCCAACAATATATACCTTCAAGGTATCTCCTAAGAGATACCTTTCAAACATGCACAAGAGTGAATTTTTTCTTCAATGTATCTCTTAGGAGATACTTTAAAGTTACCAATGAATGTATTACAATGGTATTTCAAGGCCCTTGAATTAATCTCCTATGAGATACCTTGAAGGGATTTTTTAATAGTCATACATTCAAGGGAACATTAAATATATCTCCTATTAGTTAACTTTAACATGCACAAGAGTGTAATTTTCCTTCACCTTGATGATAGTACTTGAAGGTCCTTATAATACATTGAAGGGTACCTTCAAGTTACCCATGAATGTATTACATAGGTTTCAAAAATTCTTTGATAAAGTTACAAGGATTTTTACCATGTATTTTGATAATCTAAGGTCCTTGAAAGTATGACATTTGGCATCACTTTTTTAAAATGGATTAGTAAAAGATACCTTGAAGGACAGTGTCATACATTCAAGGGGACATTGAAAGTATCTCCTAGGAGATACCTTCAACATGCATAGGAGTGGAATTTTATTTCACCTTGAAATCACTAATGGTTGATACTATTGGTGCCTCTATGTGTACCACATATGTCCTTAGTGTTCAAGAAAACTTCTCATTTTATAATTCTAGGAATTTAGAGGATGAGTAGTAGGTTGTGGCAACTTAATGTCACCTATGGTAAAATAATGACAAAGCAATGTTTAACTATCCCCAAAAATTTATATTAATTTATGGATGGGAGCCATCATGGTCTAATTCTCTATGAAATTATAGTATCTATGATAATTCTTAGTGAAATATGATCAAAGATTAAGATAAAAACTAATCTAGATGGATATTTATAATGAAACTTAAACTAGAGTGATATGGTTTTAGAAAGGAGCAAATGAAAAAGCTTCAATTGCAACTGAGTATGCATTCAAACCAATATATAGTGAAAAATATCCTAAGCTCAAATTTCACTATATACCAAGTAAACTTTGAAGGATGATATAAAGAATAACAAGTAAGAACCATGTTTACTTTAAGGATTTACTACTATAATCAAATAACATTTACACATCTAAATATAGAGAAAAATGAAGTGAATCAAATCCAATATCCTTAAACTAATCTATCATATGAAAAAATTATAAACCCTATGATTAAATATGCAACCCATAATTCAAAGAAATTATTCAAATTTAAGACATAAAACTAGTGATTGAGATAAAAGCTATGTTAATAATTGACACATAAAATATGGACAATATTTATAGAATTCTTTGATAGTATTAATTTATCCAAGTATAAAAAAATTTATCAAAATTCTCTAACTTTACAAGATGGTAATACATGCCTTTTATAGAAAGATAACATAGTACATTAGTCAGTTACAAGATACAATTGTACAAAGATAAGGATAGTTATCCTTCTTTAGAAAGCTCTATAATAAATTTATTTCTCAAAATTAGATTATCCTAGAGGCAATATGATAAAAAAATAACATATGTATTAAAAAATAATATTCCCTATTTCAAATATTACAATGTTTTTACAAAGAAGTAATATCAATCAGCTTAGTGGGCCCATTACTGAGGGACTCTCATATTGCTCTTATAGAATTTCTATGGCCCTCTGATGTTATTTTTTAACAAGTTATAGATCCATAGTTGGCTTTAGGAGGTAGACATCTTATCCTAATCATCTAGGTCATCAAGCTCCCTATCATCTCTAGCCATAGCTTCTTTTATGCTCCTAAATTTTATAATCTTTTCCTCAACTATGAAGATCATGCCCAAAATCTTACCATTGTCACTGCTTAATTTTTCTTGGCTTTTTCCTTTTACTTAATTTATCACTAAAGTTACTCTATGTTTGTACTTTGCATCATCAATAATCCCTAGGGATATAGTCTTGGTAAGACTAGCTAACATAATGACCAGGAGCTACTCAATCTTGGTGATCAATTCCTTATCATCTATGAGTATATCCAAATTATTTCTCCATGTACTTAGACTCTGGATCTTCTCCACTATTATTCCCAATATGGCATTTAGGTGAGCTAGGATAATATATTTGAATTTAGGAATCTTGTTCTTAATAAAAATGCTAATGAGATCCCTTATTGTGGTCTCTACCTCCTGCCACTCTATTATTAATCCCTTAGACACCTCACCTTATTGGCTTAAGGCATCCTCACTTAGCTTTATTGATTTAAAATAATCAAACATATCAAATAATTGTGCTTTAAATATGTTTATTATCACATTAGGCACTGATAAAATGGATGTGTCTTAATTTTTCCTTTTCCTTTTCCAAATTTTTAATTTTATGCTTCATGCCCCTAATGCCAACTCTAACTTGGGCATTGTGAGCCTTTGATAAGATTTCAATATCTTCCTCATGGATAGGAACCTAACAAAGTTATTACCCCCTAATTTGGGTTAATCTTGTAAAGGACTCAAGCTTCTAGAAAGTGAACTTCTCAGTTCCTATCATGGCTTTCCTTGTTGTGACCCTTTCCAATCTAGTTGTCTTTAGATTGAAATGCATAGTGGTGAATGTCCATATGAATTTTGGAGGTTGTGGAACCTCTATCCTTGTGCTACTTTATGCTCCTAAAGAATCGATATTCTTGTCATCTAGGTCTACAATAGTCACAATTATTCTTTATTATTGCTCTTTCATTAAATCCCTTATCTATGGCTTGATTTCTTCATGCACATCAACATTGATGGATTGGGCCAAGGCCCAAGAGTGGGAGTGGGAAGGGTTATTTTATAAATTTCCATACATGAACCAATCAAGGATGATAGGTCTATGAATGGGTAAATACTCACTAAATAAGTTGGTCTCACTTTTAGGATGAGTGAGGGTCAACTTTGGCCTCTTCCTTGATCCAACAGGGACTAATATCGACTCCACTTTTCTCTTTTATTTGGGTGCCATTGGGACTATGTCAAAGGATAATTCATTTCTTTTATTTTCTTTCTTATCTTCCTCTACTTGAGCCTATATTTCCTTAGCCTACTCTTCTTCCTCCCTAGATCTATATACCTCAAGAAGATCTTTGAGGGCACCTTCAACTATCTCATCTAGCTATAAATAAATCATGTCTAAGTGCTCAACTAGAGATGCTAGACTTTGGGATAGGGTTGAGGATGAGGGTCCCTATCTAGGTATCTCTTATATATTTTCCTTGCCATGTCTCTATACAATTTTCCCTTGGGGTTATGGTTGCTCCAATTGAGTTTGTTATTGAGGTGGCTTGAAAAGTCTAGGCAATAAATGGTATTGAAGGGGATGCATCTACCATATGTACTCTATTATTTGTTTTTATCATTGGTTAATCTATTCTCAAGGTTAATATTACATCCTTTGATTCTAATTAATACTTCCTAAAAATTTCTTACCTTGATGTAGAAGGTGTCATGGACACCAAGTTGATGCACATACATAGGTTTGGGCAACTGCTTATTCTTTAAATGTGGGCGTACTATATTATTAGGATTCCATTGTCTGGGATCATCCAATTGAAATGAAAAAGAGTCCCTATGGTTGGACATGGTGTCCACCTACTTCTAATATTGTCAAATTATTCTTCCTATGGTCAAAGGAAAGGTATGGAGGAGACCCTTCCTTTTCTCTTTGCATACTTCATCAACATTATGAAGGATTTGAGATACAATTTCCTATTCCAAAAACTTGGGAGGAATGTATATAGGTAATTTATAGGGTTGGGTTAGAATTACATCAGTTCTAATAACCATGTAATCTAGATAAAACCACATATCACCCATCAACTCCACATACTTATTTATCAAAGGGGGAATCTTAGACATGGGAATCCTTATGATAGCCTCAATCAATGCAGGATAGACATAGTCACATATGAATTACATGTGGTGCCTATATTTTAAGATGTGTAGTTTTGAGTAGTGGTGGGAGACAATGGTTTTGCCTTTAAGAGACTAGTTCTTGATGTTAGGGATCTTGGTAGAAGATAATAGGGAATCCAACAAATAAGACATCATACAAAACCACTTTCTTAACTTCCTTTTGAATACAATGAATTGTTTTCCTAGGAAAACACTAATAATATCCCCAATTGGAGGGGTGAGATTCTTCTCCACCATAAAGTAAATGTAAGACACCTAACTCTTGTTGGCATAAGAAGTGATAGGGGATTCAGATACTTTATTTAATAGGGTCATGATTACCCTAATAAATTCTCTAAACTAGACAATGGGGATCTTTCCCTCAAATTCCTAGAATAAATGGTTCCCTTATAGCAACCATGGTCTAAGGATGGTGTCTAGGTCATTATTAGTGGTCCATCCTTTGAATGTGGGTAGGTCCACATGGGGTTTTGGGAACTGGTAGTATTTTTCAAAAGCTAGTGGGGAAATGAAGGCTACTCTCCTAGATTTTACCTCATGGATAATCCAATCACCATTAATTCTATAATCAATGAAAATTGGAGCAAGACATCAATGTAGTAAAGTAACTCTAGTTTGGAGACTTCATGATAAATATTAGCCATTTGAACCATGACTAGGTCATAGTATTTTTTGCTTATTATGGCAATCTTCTGCTCCTCCTTGGTAATGGGGTTTAGCTCCTCTATGGCCCATAAGAGCTTAGACTAATTCTTGTTTCCATTATTTAGGGTTGTGACATCCATGTCTATATCCTTGAAAGCCTTTCTTTTGTTGTCTATAAATATGTACAACTCTATCTCATATCTTAATTATTATCTTTGAGATACCATGGCTTCTATGCTTACAAATTCTTCAAAATTGGATTGAAATTGGTCTATGTGCTAACTCTTCTATGATCAAATCATAATTAATTTATTCTAAAATTAAATTATAATTGATTAAGTTCACTTAGGGTCTCTTTTATGTGAGGTTTAGGGTTTCAAAGATTTAATGGTGAGGGTGTATCTAGGCTTTGGCTTATACGTGCCTTGGATTTGATTTGGATTTCTCCCTTTATAATTTTACATTTTTGAGCACACAAGATCTTAATTTTTGTCATTTTGTGCTTGTATGACACTTATTTGACATATATCTAGCACTTTTCATTGGATTTTTCATAAATGTCTTTTGAGCACTAGTTGTTGGCATTTGAAAATGCCCCATTTACTTCACACCATCAGATTAAGATCCTACAAGTGATCATGAACCATAAATTATGATCTACGATCTCGTTCATCATTGTATTTTGGTTACTAGTGCCCCATGGTTATGCCACTTGACACCTCCACATACTTTTCAAGCTCTTTTGAAAAGTCATCAATGTCCTCATGCCATAAGATCAAGATCCTATGAGTAACCATGAACTATCGATTTGCAAAGATGTATGAGCTTTAAGTTAGTACATAAACATAAAATAAATTAGGTTAAATTTTTTTTACCTAAGTATATTTAATATTAATAAACACAAATATACTTAGGTAAAGCATTTTACACTAAGTTTTAGATCAAATAACTTAGGTGGGGACTTAGGTTTAAATACCTTAGGCTAAGGTTCGTTTTGTGTTTATTAAACATGAAATGAACTTTAGGATAAATTTTTTATACCTAAGTTTATTAGATTTATACAAAGGGGACCATGGATAAACATTTTAGGCTAAAGGTTATGCTACATTTAAATAATACAACATATATTTTGGGCTCAAATACTCATGTCAAACCTGTAGAACATGCTCAAAGGGGTTAAAATGATATAATGATCTAGTGCCAAATAGATTTTTATTTTATTAATACATACACTAAAACCTTTAGTTAAAAGCATTTGGTGTAAGTTTTACATCATAAATACTCTTTAAAATAAGACTTAGTGTAATTATATATCCTAAGGTTCATGGTATTTAAATAAAATGCAATGGGGACCTTAAGGTATAGACTTAGACTAAGTTCATTTTGTATATGACCATAAGACCATTTTAATATTTTTAGTTTAAATATTTATAGTGTTTGAGCATCCTCCAAGGGATTCTATTAGTCTATAAGGTAGTTCATGAGCTTTCTATCAAAATTTTGGAATGCACCTTAGTCCTAAGTAAAATAAGTCATTAGCTTAAATTTTGCAGTCTCATAGATGTGAAATATGTCCTTGCAAATGTCAAATAATGATCATGATAATGTTAATTTTAATCTCATGAAGTTATTATCTTTGATAGGAGTAAAGTTGATGGTCGCATGGATGTTAAATATGTCCTCACATATGTTAAATGATGATCATGAAAATGTCAAATTTAAGATCATCAAACTCCTATGTTTTAATGTGAAAGTGCCACTTTGAACCTCCATGGGGCCTCCAAAGATATTGAACTCAATTAGATCCATTGGATCAATAATCATGATGAAGCAAGAGCCATTCGATTGTGATCCGAGAGCTTTCTCATGATTGGTCCTTTTTGACATGTGAGCCCCTTTACTTTTAATCTTTGAACATAAGAGTGTCATGTGACAACTTCATGGATCTCTTGGGATTTTTAATTTTCAATGATATCTTCACTCTATTCGATCTTCAACTTGTGAAGAAATGAGAATCATTGATCATGATTTGGGAGCTCAAGTGCACTTGGTCTAAAGGATTAAGTGCTAGATTATGTCAAGATTTCCTCACACTATTTAATTAAAAGGCCATGAGGAAGTGTGGATCATTGGATATTATGAGTTATATGTTTTTTAAGTTAAGACTTGGGTATTCCTCACTCTATTGGATCATGCTTTGTGATGAAGTGAGAACCATCAGATTTGCAAAGAAGTAAGGACATTAAGTTAGGACCTATGGTACATTAACGGCTTAGGCTAAAAAGTTAAGGCTAAGGTCTCATTCATATTAATAAATACTTTGGGGCCGTAGGATTAAAAAATTAGGCTAAAAGGCTACCAAAAATACCATGTTATAAAATAAAAAGGACCCTATAAAACTGAATATTATACTCGATTAGAAATAATAAGGAACTAATAGGGAAGATAATAAAGGGAACCAAACTTTTTTTAGACTAAAATTTTAGTTATGTTAATAACATGACTAAGATTTAAACATGAAACTTGTGCTTAAATTCAAAATAAATTTAAAATGCTCCCTCTAATTAATTCCTGCCAAATTCAAATTTGAACTAAGGGTTTGTGCCAGGGTTTTAGAACACGAACCATCAATAATGGATCCATGAAACCTATAACTCAAAGACACAAATAAAAATTATTATCAACGTTAGGTAAGCTTAAAACAAACCATAAATCACTACCTAAGTTTGACATAGTGGATGATCTTTAAATTCTAAATAATATCCAAAATAGGCCATGTTTATAGGGTTAAGCTTCAAAACATCTCAAGGGTCCCAATTTTTTTAAAAATGGGGTATGTTGACCTCAAAAAATGGTGACTTCCAAGGGAAACATAGAAATATGTTAAAACCTAGAGACTCTAGTTTAGATAAACAAATAAGTCATCCATTTCATTTGATCTATACCATTATCTAGATTAGTTTATGGTTGAAACAAACCTTGCACTTACATAATTGGGATCAAACATTAAGACATCACCATGTTGTGTGTGTACTTTGATTCCTCTTACTATTTGCCATGGGTGTCAGGAGACAACTTACAAGTTTCATATCTTTAATCACTAATAGTAACTTAGATCATGCTTAGATATCCATTAAGAACCATGCTTTTAGTTTAGGGAAGGCTTGGGTATTTCTCTACTACTAGCTAGGCATCCATATCCCTGATAAAGATGCCTTTGGCTCCTCTCAATTCCTTTATCCACTAAAAACTAAGTGTCCATAGCCTTGATGGAGATCACCAAAATCAACTATGCTTGAAAGCTTTTAATTTTGCACTAAATCCTTATTGTTTTATTTTTTAGATATTTTGTGCTTTCAACAAGGTTGGGAACCAAGGTATCTAGGTTTAAGGATTTGGTCAAATGTTTAATCTTTAGAGAATCACCTATGGCTATAATTATTATCTTAGGAAAGGATGTTTATTAAGTGCAATCATAACTGTGCTTTAACAAATTAAGCTTTCATCCTATAAGTGTAAATCTTATTAAAACCAAGTTTAGGTCAAGATAATGTCTAAGTTCTCATAAAATAGTTAATTCATTCATTAGTCTTTACCAATTTCTTTAAATCACAACATTGGGTTCATATTTTAGATCCATGGTTAGTACATATATTAGGTTCATACCCACATTCCTAAACTTTGGGGTTTCAATCAAACTAAAATTTTGAGCTTAGGGTTGCCCAAAAGGACTTATTAGAATCAAGGAACAAGGGGAAAAAAAACAAATAGAAAGTATGAAATTAATAAATCAAAGGGAATTAAATAAACATATACATGCTTATATACAAACAATGGATAGGAAGGAAAGACTTAAAGAAACTAATGAACCTACCTACACTAACTCTAACCATCTTACAATTTACTCCATAAAGACTTTAGGAGTAGTATAGAAGTAGTGCTTGAGGTATTACCCAGTGGAGGGCAATGTGAACTCTTCTCCTTGTAGATCTTTGAGATCGAAGGTGTTATTCCCTAATTTTTTTGTAATTTAATATGGGCTAATCCACAAGGGTGTGAATTTTCCATTTTTTCCCTTAGGCTCAGATGCTTTGTCCCAAAGGAGAACTAAATCTCCTTTTTTGAACACCTTGATATTTGAACTTTTATCAAACCTTGTTTTCATCATGGTCTGATGTCTACTAAAATAAGCAAAGGCTTTCTCCCTTGCATCTTCCATTTAAATAATGTTCAAAAATATTTAATTTTTAAGCTCCTATCTTTCCTTCATGTATTCCTAAATGAATTTGTATGTGGGAAACTTGAGAGTGATAGGAAATATGGGTTCCTATCCATATACTAATAGAAAAGGTGATTCCTTCAAGGATGCTTAATCCTTATCCTATCTACTCATAGTGCATATTTGAGTAGCTTGTGTCAAGCCTTGGTCTTGTTTGTAGAAAACTTCTTGATTGATTTCATCAAATTCTTATCGGTAGGCTTAGATAATAAATTTACTTAGGTATAATGGTTGTATGAAAACTTTTTAAAAATTCCATTATCATAAGCCAATTTAGTCATCTCTATGGATGTAAATGCAAACCCATTATCACACACTAGAGAGACTAGAGTTACAAATCTAGTACAAATGTTCTCTTCCAATAAATTGATCACTTCTTATATCTTACATTATTTGGTAGCTACATCTTCAGCCTACCTTGTATAATAATCTATGGTAGTCAGGATGGATTTATCACCTTCAGATGAATTGGGCTTGATCACTCCTAAAAAATTGAACCCCCATTATGCAAATGGTTTGTCAACTATAATTGGTTGCAAAGGCATTACTACCTTTATCTCCATGGTGCTAAAAATATGGAAAGAGTGTCATTACCTCACATGTTTGTGAGCATCCTTAAAGACATTTGGCCAATAGTATCCATCTCTAAGAATCTTGTGTGTAGTAGTCTTCCCTGATGGGTATCCATTGCCAAACTTCTTGTGAAAGGTAATCATGATTTGAGAAGCTTCTTATCATAAGACACACCTTATGTATACTCCCTTAAAGTTTTTCCTATATAATACTCCATTATTGACTAGATAATGTGTTACCTTAAGCCTTACAACGCTATTTTACTCCCTTGTCAATCTTGTAGGATGGGTACTATTGATTAGAAAATGACTAATAAAATCATACCACTCACTATCTTGAAATTTTTATTGATCAAATTAAATAATAATTAACCTAAGGTTGGTATTATTAATCATTTAGATCAAACCTTGGCACCTTACTAGTTATATTATTTTCATTTCTATGTCCTGCAAAACTAACATCCATTTACCTCTATGTTCTCCCAACTCATTCTACATTAGCATAAGCTTTTTGGTAGGGTCAAGTAGGATAACATGGAACTTATTTATAAGGATATAATGCCTATATTTATTTACTACTTTAACTAATGCATATGCCTATTTATCAATCAATGAATAATTCAACTCAGTATTCTTGAAGTTAATACTCATAAAAGCTATTCGATGATTACATCCATCAACTTTTTGAGTTAAAACCACATACATAATATGGTCAAATGTAAAAGAATAAAGTTATAATTCCTTTAAAAATCCAAGACTTATCAGGACTTGAGCTTAGATAATTGCTTCTTTTTTGTCATTGAATGCCTTTCTAGATTATTCATTCCATGAGACCTTGGCATCCTTATTTAGCATGTCATTTAATGGATTGAAAATATATACAAATCCATAAATGAATTTTATTAAAAAATTTATCTTACCAAAAAATTTTTTTAGCTCTTTTCTACTATTTGGAGGCTCTATTATGGGTATAGTTTTTACCCTTTCAAGATCTATGGAGATCCCACCCTTGGTTATAACATGCCCCAATAATTTACCTTTAGTAACATAAAAGATAATTTTCTTGGGGTTTAAAGAGATTTCATACCTTCTACATCTCTCAAACACCTGCTATAAATACATAAAGTGATCTTCCCTATTTTTAGAAAAAAATATTAGATTATCCATATATATAATGATGCATTTACCTATCAGACCTTGGAAGGCATGGTCCATGGCCCTTTGAAATGTAGCTCCTTCATTTATTAGAAAAAAGGAAATCCTATTGTGTGTAAAGGTCCCCCACTTAGTGGTAAATCTATCTTCATCTTATACTCTTTGTGAACCAACACTTGGTTATATCCTAAAAATCCATCAAGAAAAGACATCACAGCTGAACCTAAAACAACTTGTATAACCTAGTCAAGAAAAGGAAGAGGATAGTTATCCTTCTCAGATGCTTTGTTTAAATTTTTGAAATCAATGTATAGTCTAATATCACCATTATTATTCTTGAATGGCACCAAATTAGCCACCTAGGTAGAATAATTGATGGGAAACATAATTCTAGCATCTACTAATCTCTTAACCTCCTTAAAGATCATTAGTTCTAGGACAGGGTTTACTGTCCTCTATTTATACCTAAAGGGTTTATAGTTTTCTTTAAGAGGGATGGTGTGAGTGGTGAACCTTGGATTAAAGAGTTTTAAGTCATTATAAGATCATGCTATGACATCCCTATATTGGGTAAGGAGATCTTTAGCCTTCTTGTTCTCAATGTTTATGTCAGCTTTTTCAATATTTACTAGTTGGGGTTAATCTTGGAGACCAAGATTAATAGTATTATAGTCCTTCACATTAACTTTGAGAATCTTAAAAACCTTAGCTAGTTTTTCCTAATCAGATAGTCTCTCTAGCAATCATCCCCTCAAGGATCTTATCGTCATTCAATTGAATGACTTTACCATCAAATTTGTCCTCCTTAGATGTATTTTCATCAGTATCATCAATAATATGATTATCAAATGCTTCAAAATTGGTCATAAAATCTAATATCTATTGATTATCATTGAAGACTTGAAAGTGATTAACATTATTAAGCAACAAATGATAAGGGATTAGCTCAATGCTGAAGTTGGGGGAATCTTGGTTGGGCATGAGATTGGTTATAGTAGATGACAACTCATCATCAACTTGGTTCTCTTCTCTTGGAATGGAAATAATGCCAAAAACATCAATGGACTCAAATAGATCTTAGAACCTAAACTTATACCTCTTAAGGTATGAGATCTTGCATTGGTATTTGCTTCTCACCTAGCTGACTACTAGTTCTGAATACCCATAGACTAGTAGTTATTTGACTTTATTCTTAATAGTAAATTACAAATCTAGGATAAGGGCCTCATATTCAGCAATATCATTATTGAAAGGGAATTGCATTCTATAGGAAGCATGATATTTCTTACTAATAGGGTTAGTAAGGATAATGAATATTGCATATCTAGCTTTACACCTAGCACCATCAAAATATAATTTCCATAGCCTAGGGATAAAATGAGTACTTTTGGGATCACATAAATTCACAGTATTTAGGGTGAAAACCCCTAAGTTTGAGTCAATAATGTTAACTCTTTCATTCACAACATTGTACTTAGTGATCATGTGTGTCATCCTTAGCTCTCTCTCAACCCTGATCTGATTTAGAACTCCCTTCTAAGGTAGCCATAAGTGTGAAAAATCTATGGACATTTAGCCATTTAGAACCTTGGTCCATTCCTTGCTTAAAAAGATCCCATAAACATCAAGAATATCAATAATTTTAATATCAATAAACTACTACACCTTAAGCTCAGAATCTAACTACATTTGAACATTTAATAACTCCCCAACAACCTTAACTCTAGATTTGTCTAATTGGGTGACAACATTATCAAAAAAATTAGGTGCTAAGAAAAGTTGTTTGCAAATACCTATTGACATGATATTGGTATATGCACCAAAATCTAATAAAATTTTGTGAAAGTTCTTACCAAACATCTTAATAGTGAGTAGGAAAGGAGGAGATTCTACCTTAGCTTTGTGTATAGTCACATTAGCATGGTCAGCCAAGGGTGGCTTGTTGGATTTCTTTGATAGAGATTCTAGTAGGAGGTCCCTCTGATCTGTAACCTATGTCATTTTATACAAGGTGATTTTAGACTTTATCTTATTCACATCCTCAACTATGTTATATCTAGTTTTATTAGACAAACTAGGAATATCAATGTTGGGCTTAGAGGTACTCCCTTTAGGTGGCTCTAGATTATTGCTTGAAAAAGTGTCTAGAGGAGTTATAAAATTATTTGGAGGTGTTGAGCTAGTCAAGGGCTGAATCTACTCTTTATTCCTCAAGGGATACATCTTGTTCAAGAACTGTTGGAAGGCTTGGATCTCCTTAGGGATCTCATCAAGTTCATTCTCCTCTTGAAAGGGGAAATCAAAGGTCTCCATCATGAATGCTTGATCAGATGATTTAGATCCTGAGGTACTACACCACTTTCCTTATTAGGGACCAATTCAAATGTATCTAACTCCTCTTGGAAAATTTTAAAATATTTGAAAAACTCTATAAAATCAATCTCACCATGCTTGGTTGTGTAATATACTCTGTAATAATTAGGTAATGTAATATCAATAAGATTAATTTCCATAGTCTTATTACTAGAAGATGGTTCGTTATTCTTATTATTATGAAAACTATCATTCTAAAATGTATTGTTTAGTCTATTAAACCTTTGAAATGAGAAGTTCCTACTAGAGTTATCTCTAGTATTCCCTACTTATTTTTTTAACTGAAGGAAATCAATGCTTAATTTTTGGACCATTTTTAAGATAAACTCATTCTCATTCTTGGGAGTTTTATAAATATGCACTTGGTTATTTTTAGTAGATGGTATTAAAGATCACTGATCATTTTAATTATATCCATTAGTAGGATGTTTCAATAATCATATGTTTTGAATGGGAGTAGCATGACTTAAGGGCAATTGATTTAGATTTGGAAGTTGGTTCAAGTCTAGAATATTCTATTTGTTGTTTGGGAATATGTTTAAAATGGGCATATGTGGGTTGATGTTTAGAATAGAATAGGCCATTTTTCACTAGGGATGCATTTGATCATTGATGATCAATGACTCAGAATAGGCCCTAGCCAATGAAGTTATAGTTAGAATAGATCTCTTCAAAAATATAGATGTCATAGGATCCACTACATCTTTGTAGATTTCTAGAGCTAAAACATCATCAAGCTTATAAGGTTCTATGGTCCTATTATAATTTTTTTTAAATATAGCATTAAAGGACCTTATGGGCTCACTTGCATCCCTCCTGATGGTGGTGAACTGATGGTAGATGACATATAGACAGGAAATTTTACCAAATTGACCTATGAAAACATTAGTAAAACTATCCCAACTAGTGATATAATTGTTAGACAAGTTCAAAAACCATTCATAAGTATCATCTTTAAAGGTAAATGGGAATAACTTGTAAGCTACATCCTTATGCATAAAATTTAGTAAATTTAAAGTAGCCTTGAAAGACTTAATGCATTTTTTAATCATTATTATACTAGTTGGACTAAATATAGGTAAATATTTCTCAGGGTTACATGGGAGGTCATGTACCACACCTAGCACATTGATTTAAGAGTCTCCCAACCAATCCATACCTAGATGAAGGTTGAAGGTAAAGGTACCTTGAAGAGGTGAAGTTGGAAAAGATTTGAATCTCATGCATCTACCTTTATCATGCATGGCTCTTCTATGAACCTCAAGCTCAAGAAAATGTTCCCTTGTCTCTGATTGTGATCTAGTTCAAATATTTGGTAGTTCCAACTTACAGATTGAAGATCCTATTTGAAATATGATGTATTAGGCTAATCTTTATAAAGAACAAGAATTAAACTTGTATATTAAGCTCATTTTGTAAATATTACATAAAAATAGTAAAAGACATTGATTTTTGCCTAAGATAGCTCAAAGATATGTCTAATTATGTAAATATGATCTATATTTATAATTTTAAGCTCAAATAAGCCTAGATATATGAAATATATCACAACCTTTCATCAAAACAAGTTGTCATAACCTCAAATACTATAAATTTTCAAAGTTTAAGCTAAATCTACCAAAACCAAGCATCAAAACTCAAATAATTTTGATATTTGTCTAAGGAAGCACAAAGATACATTGAAGAATACAAAAGTTATTGAGATTTACACTTATAATAAAATGTTTACTCAAAAGTACAAAGATATCATCAATCTTAGATCAAAACATTTTAAGACTAACAAAGATTCAAGGAATTCATAAAGATGGCCCTCCTTATAGTACCAATGGGACCTATTAGTTCCTCTATATGTACCATATATGTCCTTAGTCTTCAAGAACACTTGTCATTTTAGAATTTTAGGAATTTAGAGCATGAGTAGTACGTTATGGCAACTTGATGTTACTTGTGGTGAAATAATGGAAAAGCAATGTTTAACTATCCCCACAAATTTATATTAATTGATGGTTGGGAGACATCATGGTCCAATTCTCTTTGAAATTATATTATCTATGTTAATGCTTAGTGAATCATAATCAAAACTTAAGCTACAAACTAATCTATATGGATATTTATAATGAAACTTAAACTAGAGTGATCTGGTTAAAAAAGGAGCAAATGAGAGAAATAGAGAAAAAAGAAAATGAGTGATTTATTATCTTAGCCTCAAACATTATGACAAAGCTTCAATTATAACTGATTATTCATTCAAAACAATATATAGTGCAAAATAGCCTAAGCTCAAATTTCACTATATACCAGGCAAACATCAAAGAATGATGTAAGGAATCACAAGTAAGAACCATGTTTACTTTAAAGATTTACTACTATAATAAAATAGAATTTACACATTTGAATCTAGAGAAAAATGAAGAAAATACAAATAAACCTTGTAATTAAATATGCAACCCATAATTTAAATAAACTATTCAAATTTATGACATAAAACTAGCTATTGAGAGAAAAGCTATGTTGATGATGGACACATCAACTATGGATAATCTTTGAAAAATTCTTTGATAGTATTAATTAATCCAAGTATACAAATTTTACTCAAAATTCTCTCCCTTTAAAAGATGGTAATACATGCCTTTTATAGAAATATAAGGGAGTACACTGATCAGTTACAAGATACAACTATAAAAAGATAAAGACAATTATCCTTATTTAGAAAGATCTATAATACATTTATTTTTAAAAATTAGACTAACCTATAGTCAATATGATAACAAAATATTATATTCCTTACAAAATAATATTCCCTATTTCAAATATTACAATTTTTTTACAAAGAAGGAATATTAATCAACTTGGTGGGCCCCTTATCGAGGGACTCCCCTATTGGCATTTTAGAAGTTACATGGCCCTCTAATGTTATTCTTTGACAACCTATAGATCCACAACAATATTTAGGAGGCAAACCTCTTCCTAATCAACTAGGTCATCAATGTCCCTATCATTTCTAGCCATAGCTTCTTTTATGCTCCTAGCTTCTACAATCTTTTTCTTGATTATGAAGATCATGCACAAAATCCTACCATTGTTACTACTTTATTTTCCTTGGATTTTTCCCTTTAATTCATTAATCATTAAAGTGACTCTATATTTGTACTCTACATCATCAATAATCCCCAGGGCTATAGTCTTGGTAGGATAGACAATAGAGTGCCTAGGAGCTACTCAATCTTGGTGATCAATTCCTTATCATCAGCCAAGATTCTATCAAAATTCTCTATCTATGCACTTAGACTTTGGATCTTGACCATTACTATTCAAAATATGGAATTCAAGTCAGCTAGGCTAATAAATTTGAATTTAGGAATCATGTTCCTAATCAAAATGCTAATGAGATATCTTATCTTGGTCTTTGCCTCCTACCACTCTATTATTAATCCCTTGGCCACCTCACCTTGTTGGCCTAAGGCATCCCACCTTAGTTTTATTGATTTCAAAGAATAAAACATATCCAATAATGATGCTTCAAACATGTTTATATGGCATTAGGAACTAATAAAATGGTTTATGTCTCTAAGTTTTCCTTTTATTTTTTCAAATTTTAAATTATCTACTTCATGCCCCTAATGTCAACTCTAACTTGGGCATTATGAGCCTTTGATAGGCTTTTAATATATTCCTCATGGACAAGAACCTCACAAATTTATTTCCTTCCAATTGGGGTTAATCCTATAAATGGCTCAACCTTATGAAAATTGAACTCCTCAGTTTCTACCATGGTTTTCCTTGTTGTGACCCTTTCCAATCCAACTATCTCTAGATTGAATTATAAAGTGGTGGATGTCCCTATGAATTTTGGAGGTTATGAAACCTCTATCCTTGTGTTACTTAATGCTCCTAGATCATCCATCTTCTTGTCATCTAAGATTGTAGTAGTCACAATTCTTCTCTCTTCTTGTTCTTTCATAAAATCCATTTTCCATGGATTTATTTATTCATGTACATCAACATTGATGGATAAGGTCAAGGCCCAAGAGTGGGTGTGGGAAGGGATCTTTCATATATTTTCATACATGAACCAATCAGGGATGATTAGTCCATGAATGGGGAACTCCTCACTAAACAAGTTGATCTCACTTTTGGGTTGAGTGAGGGTTAACTTTGGCCTCTTTATTGATCCAATAGGGACCAATGCCAACTCTACCTTTCTATTTTTTTTGGGTGTCACTGGGACTATGCTAAAGGTTACTTCCTTTCCTTTATTTTCTTTCTTGGCTTCCTCTAATTGAGCTTATATTTTCTCAGCCTACTCTTCTTCCTCCCTAGAGCTATATGCATCAGCAAGATATCTATGAGAACCTTCAACTATCTCATCTAGCTCTAAATCAATCATGTCTAAGTGCTCAACTAGAGATGCTAGCCTTTGGGATAGGATTGAGGATGAGGGTCCCTCTCTAGGTCTCTCATATAGATTTTCCTTTCCATGTCCCTTTACAATTTTCCATTAGGGTTGTGGCTTCTCCAACTGATGTTGTTATTTAGGTGGCTTCAAAGGTCCAAGTAATAAATGGTACTAAAGGGGATACATCTACCATATGTCACCTGCCAACTTGTTATAACTGGTCAATCTGTGCTCAAGTTTAATATTATATCCCTTGAGTCTAATCAATACTTCTTGAAAATTAATTTCCTTTATGTAAATGGTGTCATGGACACCAAGTTGATGCACATACGTAGGTTTTGGAAACTACTTGTTCTTTAAATGTGGGCCTACTATATTCTTAGGATCCCATTTTCTAAGATCATCTAATTGAAATGAAAAAGAGTCTCTATGCTTGGACATGGTGTCCACCTACTTCAAATATTGTAACATTATTCTTTTTATGGTCAAAGGAAAGGGATGGAGGAGACCCTTCCTTTTCTCCTTGCATACTTCATCAACACCATGAAGGAGTTGAGATGTAATTTCTTGTTTTACTAGCTTAGGAGGAATGTAGATAGGAAATTTTTAGGGATGGGTTATAATTCCATCAGTTCTAATAATCATGAAATCTAGATAAAACCTCATATCACTCATCATCTCCACATACTTCTTGATCAAATGGTTAATCTTGGGCATGAGAATCCCTATGATGGCCTCCACCAATGCAGAATACACATAATCACATATGAATTGCATGTGGTGCCTATATTTGAAGATGTGTAGTTTTGAGTTGGTAGGAGAGGGTGGTTATACCTTCAAGAGACCATTTATTGATGTTAGGGATCTTGGTGGAAGCTAGTAGGGCATCCAACAAATAAAACATAATGTAAAATTGGTTGTTTGTCTTTCTTTTGATTTTAGTGAATTATTTTCCTAGGAAGACACTAATCATGTCCCCAAATAAAGGGGTGAACTTCTTCTCCACCATAAATTAGACATAAGACACCCAACTCTTATTGACATAAATGGTGATAGGGGCTCTAGATGCTTTGTTTAATAGGGTCATGATTACCCTAATCCCTTCCCTAAATTGGACAATGGGGATCTTTCCCTCAAAGTCACAGAATACATGGTTCCCTTGGAGCAACCATGGTCTAAGTATGGTGTCTAGGTCATGCTCAATGGTCCATCCTTTGATTGTGGGTAGGTCCATATGGGTTTTTTGAATATTATAGTATTTTTTAAAGTCTAGCAGGGTGATGTAGGCTACTATCCTAGAGCTTCCTTCATGGATAATCAAATCACCATCAATTCTAAAATCAATGAAAATTAGAGCAAGGATATTAATATAATGAATTACCTCTAGTTTGGTAGCTACATGATGGAGGTTAGACATTTGAATCATGATCGGGTCATAGTATTTTTTCTTACCATGGCAATCCTCTACTCCTCTTTGGTGATGGGTTTCATCTCCTCTATGGTCTAGAAGAGCTCAGACCAATTCTTGTTTCCATTGTTTATGGATATGACATCTAACTTCATATCCTTAAAAACCTTTCCTTCATTATTTGTAGATATGTATAGCTCTATCTCATCTCTTAATTTTTATCTTTAAGATGCCATGGCTTCTATGCTTGCAAATTCTTCACAATTAGATTACAATTAGTCTCTGTGCTAACTCTTCTATGCTCAAATAATAATTAAGCTCTTCTCAAATTGAATTTTGATTAATTAAGGTCACTTAGGGTCTCTTTTATGTGAGGTTTAGGGTTTTGAAGCTTTAATGGTGAGGGTGTATCTAGATTTTATCTCATACATGCTTTGGATTTGATTTGGATTTCTCCCTCTATACTCTTACATTTCCAAGAACACAAGATCTTAGTTTTTATCATTTTTTTCTTGTGTCACTTATTTAGCATCTTTTTAGAAAATTTCACAACATTTTTCATAAATGCCTTTTAAGTACTAGCCATTGGAATTTGAAAATGCCCCATTTGATTTGCACCATTAGATCAAGATCCTATGAGTGAAAATGAACTATTGGTTATGATCTAGGCTCTCATTCATTATTAGCTCTTTGGTATTATTAACCTATGGTTGTGCCACTTGACACTTCTCTAGGCCTTCTGAGCTCTTTTATAAAGTCTTTGACATCTTTGCACCATAAAATCAAGATATTGTGAGTGACTACGAACCGTCGATTTATAAAGATGTATGATGCTTAAGTTAGCATATAGACATAGAAAAAATTATGATAAAATGTTTTTACCTAAGTCTATTTCATATTAATAAACACAATTAGACTTAGGTAAAGCATTTTACACTAGGTTTTAAATCAAATAACTTAGGTGGGGACTTATGTTTAAATACCTTAGGCTAAGGTTCATTTTGTGTTTATTAAACATGAAATTAAATTTAGGCTAAAATTTTTATACCTAAGTCTATTGGATTTATACAAAGGGGACCATGTATAAATATTTTAAGCCAAAGTTTACACTACATTTAAATAATACAACATATATTTTAGGCTAAAATACTCATCTCAAGCCTATAGAACATGCTCAAAGGGGTCAAAATGATATAATGATCTAGTACCAAATAGAGTTCTATTGTATTAATAAACATATTAAAACCTTTGCTTAAAACCATTTGGTCTAAGTTTTACATCAAAAATACTCTTTAAAATAAGACTTAGTATTAGTCTATAGCCCAAGGTTCATGGTCTTTTAATAAAATGCAATGGGAACCTTAAGGTATAGACTTACAATAATTTCATTTTCCATATAATTAGACCATAAGACCATTTCAATATTTTTAGTTCAAAGATTTATAGCATTTGAGAATCATCTAAGGGCTTTCATTAGTTTGCAAGGTAGTTCATAAGCTTTCTAGAAACATTTGAGAATGGACCTTAGTCCTTAGTTAAATAATTCATTAGCTTAAATTTTATGGTCTTGAAGACATCAAATACATCCTTTTGGATGTCAAATAATGGTTGTGAGAACATCAATTTTAAGATCATGAAGTTCTTGGCTTTGATGGGCTTAAAGTTGATGGTCATGTAGATGTTAAATACATCCTCATGAATGTTAAATGATGGTCATACAAATTCCAAATTTAAGCTTTTCAAACTCCTATGTTATAATGTGAGAGTGCCACTTAGCACCTCTACAAGGCCTCCCAAGATCTCAAACTTAATTCACTTTATTGGTTCAAGAATCACAATGAAACAAGAGTCATTTGATCATAATCTAGGTGATTTCTCATGATTGGTCCTTTCTAATCTATGGGCCCCTTTGTTTTTAATCTATAAATATGAAAGTGCCATATGGAAACACTATATATCTCTTGGGATTTTGAATTTTCAATGATATCTTCACTCTATCTGATCTTTGGCCTATGATAAAGCGAGAACCATTTATCATGAGCTAGGAGCTTAAACACACCTAGTCTAAAGGACTAAGTACTAGATTATATTGGTATTTCATTTTTCCATTTGATTAAAAGGCCATGAGGATGTTTAGATCATTGGATCTTATGATTTTCATGTTTTTTAAGTTAAGACCTGGGTCATCATCGCTTTGTTGAATCATGCTTCCTGATGAAGCAAGAACTATTAGATCTAAAAAGAAGTAAGGTCAATAAGTTAGGACCCATGGTAAAGTAAAGGCTTAGGATAAAGTGTTAAGGCTAAGGTCTTATTTCTATTAATAAATATATTGAGGCCTTAGGATTAAAACTTTAGTATAAAAGGCTAACAAAGGGACCATGTTAAAAAATAAAAGGGACCCTAGAAAATTAAATATTATACTCAATTAGAATTAATAAGGAACTAACAAGGAAGATAATATAGGGGACTAAACATTTTTTAGGCTAAAGTTTTAAGTATTTTAAAAACATGACTAAGATTTAAACATGAAAATTGTGTTTAAGTCCAAAATAAATTTAAAATGCTCCTGCTAATTAATTCCTACCAAATTTAAATTTAAACCAAGGGTTTGTGCCAATGTTTTAGAACATGAACCATTAGAAAGGGCTCCATGAAACCAGAAACTCAAAAACATGAAGACCAAACATTAACAAGGTTAGGTAACCTTAAAACAAACCATAAATCAATACCTAAGTTTGACATAGTGGATGATCTTCAAATTCTAAATAATATCGAAAGCAAGCCATACTTGTAGGGTTAAGCTTCAAAACATCTCAAGGGTCCAATTTTTTAGAAAAAGGGGTATGTTAACCTCAATAGATACCTTAGAGGTCCTTGTAATATCTCAAAGAATAAATTAAAGGTATCTCCCTGAAGATACCTTTCAAACATGTGAAATAGTGGATTCAAGATATACCTCTTAAGAGATACGTTCAAGTTACCCATGAGGTTATTACAAGGCAACAAGAGTTTTAAGTGTTCCACATTCTTGTGCTCTAGGGACTTGCCAAGTGACAGTCCCTTAATGATTTTTTCAGTGATTTTACTCAATAAATCCATTTGATGCATTTTAATATTCATCACTTCACACTCTACATATCTTATAGGAATTTAATTCTTTAAAATTTTCCTTTAGAAGATTTATTTGGATTAGAGTATTCAATAATTTAGGGTATGAGACTTGAAGCTAAATATATCAAGTATTATAATTATTTAGACCTTACTCTTTGGCCACTATTATTCAAAAACCACATCTTCAATTTTACACTTTGATTTATCTATATCTTCACATATATATTTTTGATAGTTTTGATTAGTAGGTCCATCCAACACATTTAGGTCTTCGACAATTTTTCTTAGTGGAAGAGTTTTACATGTTTTAGTGTTTGATGTAAATGTTTGAAACTTTTATTCAAGATGTTCACAAATAGTTTTATATCCTAACTCCTGACTTCAAACTACCAAAGGATTCATTACTTGATAAACTAAAAGAAGTGATGAAATGACACTTGGTAGAGGGAAATGATATGACACTCCTACTAAACATCAATAGTGCATACATGGTATACCTACCAAATGAGCTGGAAAAGTTCATATTAAACAAACAAATTAAAGTTATAGGCATTGGATAATCAATGCCAAATTTATATCAAAGTAGTTCAAATGATAATGTTCCAATTTAATATTTAACTAACTTAAAAATTCACTTACTCTATCGTGATAGAGCCCTATCCACCAATGTCTTGAAATTAAAAACATACTTAGGACAACTAAGTGATTTAATTATAATCTAGTACCAACTTAACTATAGAATAGTGGCATCATCATCTAGGGTATTCTAGGGGACTCTCCCTCCTTAAATATTCTCCATCAAGGATTCTACTGAGAACATGAACACACTCTTTGAACCTATTATATTAAAAAATGACTATAACAACTACTCAATTTTGTGTGATGTTATACAATAGGTCAATATACATAGACATGAAGAGAACCTAACTCTAGCCTAGTATGAATTAGCCATACACCTACTTAAGAGATAAGGGATACACTTTTTAGCTACAAACCCAAATGGCATGCCCTATATTGACCTCCTACTATACTTGTTCTTTGTAGGGAAGATATTGGGAGGAGGACACTTGTATCACCTAAAACACAAGATAATAATAACATGCATCTATGGTGATGCATTTTAAAGGTTCCTCTCTCTTCTCATCTAGATTCCACCTATAATATAAATAAAGTAGTGGCATAGAATAAAGAGATGTCTATTGATAATGTGCTTAGTAGTTCAATGATCCTCAAAGAGATAATCAACTTGAAAAATAAGTAGCCCACCATAATAAAAAAATTCATAATGGGAATTAAGATTAGGATGGTCCTATTGAATAGGCTATTTGGATACCCTACCATCAAATTCCTCCAACTAGAATGAATTTTGTTTTTGGATTTCTTGAGGATGTTAGAATTGACCTTTGATTTAGGAGAAGTGATTGGATGAAGGTTATGATAAAAAATAATGCATAAAGATAAGAAGCCTCTATAAGGACACTTTTACATGATGTCTTACTTAATTGATTCAATTATATGGATGGTCTACATAATTAATATATCACTTTGGATCCATATCTATACTATATAAATAATAGGATATGTGATTCTTATTTTTTCATGCATATATATGCATACACTCATACTATTATGTGCATTACTGAGGACATTTACCCATAGGTATAGATGGTCATCCATGAATCCCATTTACCTAGGATATCAAAAAGTATCTTAGATACACTAATAATTCAGGGAGACTAATGGGTATACCTTGAATATACAATCATCATGGTAATTGGCCACAAGGTTACACCTTTGTAGATCCCTAATTGTGTTCTAGAAAAGGTGGCAGAGTAGGAGATAGCCTACCAAATATGGTGGGGAATTGATTATGATATGAACAAGAAGAAAAAATGCTACCTTCATGGCTCACACCTAATGATTAGAATAATATGATACACCATTAGGAAGAACTTTTATGATGCTAAAAAATACAAAGAATACTACTCCTTGGCTTCACTACTACATAAGGACTAGGATCCTCATAGACAGGTGTAAGACCACATCAAGGGGCTAAGAATTGAATATCAATACAAACCCTATGATCATGACCTCTTATTCCTTAATGCTTAGAATGATGATCAAGTATTTAAAATGACATGATCAATTTAGATGAATGAGGACCTTATAAATCTCATTCAAGGGGATCCTTCCCACTCCATAAAAGAGTCACAACTAGACTCCAACCAGTTGAAGGATGAGACACATCTAATTTTTGGACTAGTAGACCTTTTCAGCTAGTAGGGGAATAAGGGAAATCTTCTTAGACACCCCTAAAACATTTAAGGAAGTGAATAAGGAACTAGGGGTGATATATACCTCATTGGGAGGAAATCAAAATGATCCCATCTGCTTGGATTCCTTAGAATTTGAGGGCCCTTCCCAAGGTGATGTATCATCACCACTAGAGATTCATTTTTTTGTTACCTCAAACACATAATTAGTTCCTTATATAACTATAAAAAACCCCTTTTTTATATAAGTAAATCAATTCCTCAATCCCTTACATAGATCCCAACCATAGAGGGACCTTTGGTGGAGCTAGTTCCATAAGAGCCAGTTAGAGAGGATATTTCTAATGAGAAGGTAAAATTATAAAGATAAAAATCATTAATCCTCTAATGATCAAAGGGTAAGTCATTATTGCAGTAGTATATAATAGGTGAGCTAACACCCTCTCTAATTTTTATCACTCTTATTATTTTCCATGTTTATATTCCTATAATTAGTTCATTTGTTCCTATTTCATTCACCCCTCCTAGTCCACCTCTTCTCTTGGTTCCCAAGGTGGGGATTGATCCTATTTAGCTTATTATTTAGCCACTCTATTAGTATCAAAGGCATAAAATCCATCCTCTACTCTTGTATCCTATACTTCCTCAATTTTTATTCCTCTAATTTCTTTTCCCACATCCATTCCTACTATTACTACTGTAGTCCTTTTCATTACTTTTCCACCCACAAAAAAACTAAGGGAAAGTCCATAAAGAAGGTGAATAGAGTAGTAAACACTCCCCATTTACATGTTACATTTACACAGTTAATTTTTCCAATTACCCCTCCTAGTCCTTCTCAAGAGACAAATGTGATAACCACTCAAAATGATGAGAAGAAGAGAAGGCCAATATACATAGTCCATCCACTACCATAATATGGTGGAGTGGATTGGTCTGAGATCATATGGACTTCACTCTATGATCCCATATTAGAGTAAAATTTGAAGAAAACATCAAGTGAGATAATCATTAAGACTAAAACCTTGAACACTCAACCCATGGACCCAACCCAACTAGTCTTCCTAAAGTGGGAAAAAGACATGTAGTCAAGGTCCTATAAAAGACCTAATCTTATGATTACCAAATTTCCCACTATGAGTACAATTTTTAAGAAAAAATAGAGTGTGTAGAGGGTGAGGATGAGGAAAATTGAAGATGATTCTAGTAGAGTGGTCATTTTAAAATAAAGAGAAGAAATTTTCACTCTAACCAAGAGAAAAGATTAAAAAAATTGGGGTAATCCCCTATATAGAAGATTTCAAATCCTACATGGAAACACACAAAGATGTTTTGTTATAAATACATGAAGGGAAATAAATAGAATTAAGAGATATGAAATAAGAAATAGATAAATTAAGAAAACAACAACAAAATATTCATATTCTAACACAAATTGAAATAGACGTCCATAATGCAACATCTAGATTGTACAATACCATTGAGACCAATAGTGAAATGGGGGTATGGTTTTCACCCCACATAATATAAACCAAAAAATTATTGAATTATTTGAAGATAAGGATAAAAATAGACTAAAATTCCTTATTCTTTTTACAATCAACAATTCATATGCACATTTGAACCTGATGGCACCATTGGAGGCTACCAATGCCCTCAACTTGGTGGCCATCATAACATAATAGGATAGAGAATGGGTTGAGGTGTTGAGGTAGTAATGTTGAAGTATTTAGAACATGATATTAACTCTTGGAAAAATTTGGATGAGATAAATCTTACTCATGCCAAGGATTCAATAGGAAGACTCAATGGTAGGGCCAATTTTGACCATCTCTTGCAACAAGTTTTAGATAATTTCAAATAGGACATACAAGGGAAGACCATAAAAAACATAGATGCAGAGATCAATTTTTGTATAAATAAGGTTACTAAAGTTGAGATATTTAGATATAACTTCAATACTACCAAATTTGAACATGTAAGGATCTTAGATCAAGTAAATAGGGTGCATAGGCCTCCACTCCTTAACATGGATATATATAGATATCAATATGAAATTAGGCACAATCATTATCAAGATTTGAAAATGAATAAGAATTACATCACAATAACTCCTAGTTCAATGAGATCATCCACTTTGGTACCTCTGACAACCTCATCGACCATGCAATCACTTGGTTAACCATGAGAATAAGTCCAATTGTGTATTTATACATGCACAATTCACTCATAGTATACTTATAGTTAGAATATACATGTAAAGTTTCATAAATAGTTGTAAGCATGTACACATTGCATTTCATGATCTAAATTATTTTGACATAAATGTAATTAGGCACAAGCATGTAAAAACATGCAATTTTGAGACTAAAAGTATAACTAAAGTTCTAACAACATGTAACTATGAATTGGAATATACTTAGAGGATGAGGCATCCCCTCTCCAAGTATATATATCAATGCAATTATGAATTCCAAATGGTTGAAATATTTTATAAATACAACAAGAATTCAATTTTGACTATCACACAATTGTTTTGGTGTTATATCCTTCAAATTATGTGATTCTAAGTTTTGTTTTTTAGTTGCTATAATACATAATTTGAAGTGTGCAAAAGCTGAAAATAGATCTTGATTGTTTTATTCATTGTATGCTAGTTGTATATGTGCAAAATATATTAAAAACTAGTAGATTTTGTTAAATAATTGGTTTAGATTGTGTTATTGTTCTTAGTGTGTATGAATGATTTTTATTGATATAGTTTTCAAAGTGTGTGCCATAGCTACCTTAGATGCCTTATTGGTATGAGATGTAACCTTTAAATAAAGGTCATGCAAGAGATACTCTATAGAATAAACCTTCAATTGAGACCATCAAGTTTCCTATATCATCCCTTACTAGACTTCATAACTATGTTTACCTGTAAGTGTACAACTACAAGTAGTATGCATTAGTTTTGAGATCATTTGTCCACTAAGAAACCAACTTAGAAAGTCACTATTTGAGATCACAAAATCTTCTTTACTACTCTACCCTTTCCTCCTTTTGAATTTTATTTGACTAAAATATATCCACTTTATATTATATTTCACCCATCTATCTCACCCACTCATCTTTGATTTATCCACTAGGAATCATTTCACTATAATAAAACCCCGTTAAAAACATGTAAGATGTGCTTGTTATTCCACCACAAGGTTATTTAACCCATACCTACAAATCATGGCCTAGAGTGGAGCCCATCACCACTGATATCTTAAAATGTTAGAGGTTACCTCATTTAAACTTCAATTGGTGAATAAGACCCATATCAATAGCAAGTGGATTTCTACTTCACCTTAAAGGCACTACTTGAAGGGCCTTATAATACCTTCATGGGTAACTCAAAGGTATCTCTTATGAGATATGTTCAATTTACCCATGAAGTTATTATAGAGGTTTCAAACATTCTTTGATAATGTTAAAATTATTTACACCCTATATTTTGATACTTTTAGATCCCTAAAAGTATGACACTTGGGGGGATGAAAAGTCTCAATGATACTTATAGATCCATAAATTATCATTGTCACTTTAACTTTCACCCAATGAAGATATGAAAAGTCTCTCCTCATTCAAGTGGCACAATGAAACCACCTCAGGGTTGTGGGTGTCCCTAAATTAAGGTGGATCTCTAGATGAGGGTCTAGTTCCCCTTGATGTATCACTATAGCTTAATCCTACTACTAACACTTGGGGGATGAAAAGGGATAAGAATAGCTTAGAATAAATCTACTATATGGGATGTGATACACCAAACATATGCTCTACTCACACCCTTTGAATTTAATTATAACTAAGAAGAAGTATGTACATATACTTCATCCAATGACAACCTTATCTCTCACATCAATGTTTCAACATGAGGCCTTGGAGATAGATTAGGCTAGGAGGACTTAGACAATAGGTATTCTAGGACACACTATTAGTTAGGCTACTCACTACACCTACAATCCCATTAGGCACTTATTGATGACCTATAAAAGAGATATTATAATACACAAGGTATTAGGAAGAGTAACATGTGAAGGTAAACAAAGCTACACTTGCACAATACCAACAAACATTTTATACACTTAGTGAAATCTTGAATGAGGTAAAATAAACTATATTATCTCAAGGAAAAAAAATTGTAGGGCTTAACCACATCTCTCTCTCTCTCATATGTACAAGTAACTAATATTTCTAGTTAGACAAGTGTCTAATGACTCTTGAGCTTCCTTTTCTCTCTCTCTTCTCACATTTTATATAAACTCTAGGCTTTTTGGAATTATATGGGATCTCTCCACTTGGTATGGTGAATCCCTACCGAAATTTTTCCTTGAGATAATAAAGATAGTTGTTTTAAACTCATTCAATATTTCACTAAGTGTACATAATGGTTATTGGTCTTGTGCAAGTGTAGTTCTATTTACCTTCACATGTTACTCTTCTTAGTACCTTGTGTGTTTTGGAATCTCTCTTTTGTAGGTCAGCAAGAAGTGTCTAATGTTGATGTTGTAGGTGTAGTGAATAGTCTATTCAATATAATGTATTAGAATGACTATTATCTAAGTCCTCTTAGCCTAAGCTATCTCCAAGACCCCATGTTAAAACATTGATGTGAGAGAGAATGTTGTCATTGGATTAAGTGTATGTGCATACTTCTCCTTAGTTCTAAGTTCATGTCAAAGGGTGTGACTAGAGAATATGTTTAGTGTATCACCCCCCATAGATTATATTTTATTTTATCTATATTTCTCTCTTTTCATCCCCTAAGTGTTAGTAGTAGTATTGAGCTATAGTGATTCATCAAGGGGAACTAACCCCTCATCTAGAGATCCACCTTAATTTAGGGACACCCATAGCCCTGAGGTAGTTCCATGTTTCCACTAGAATGAGGAGTCACTTTTCATCTCCTCATTGGGTACAAGTTCAAGTGATAATAGGTAATCTAAAGGTATCTCTTATGAGATACATTCAATTTACCCAAAAATTTATTATAGAGGTTTCAAACATTCTTTTATAATGTTAAAATTATTTACACCCTATATTCTGATACTTTTATATCCCTAAAAGTATGACACATTACATCCCTTCATTAAAATTGGCTCATAAAAGATACCTTGAAGGGAGTTGTCATACATTTAAGGGGACATTGAACGTATCTCCTAAGAGATACCTTCAACATTCAAATGAGTGGAATTTTCCTTCACCTTGAAGGCATTACTAGTTTATACCTTGAAGGGGCTTGTAACACCTTCAAGGTATATTCTAGGAGATACCTTTCAAATATGCATAATAGTGGATTTAATTTATCTCATAAGTGTTCCCTAGGTATTAATAAGACACAAAAAAATTACTATTTAATCATAAAGGTTTTAAGTTAAAAGGATTTGCACCTTATATTTTGACACTCCCAAATACTTTAATGTATGAAAATTAGAATCCCTTTGTTAAAATGATCTCATAAAACATTAAAAATTTCTTTGGTCTATGATCTACTTCCTCAAACTTCTATTATCTCTAGAACTTTGAGATCTCAACATGTGGCATGATCTCATCAAATCATGACCTTGGAATGTTCAAGTGTAGTGAAAGGTATGAGGTCATAGATTAATTAAGAGTTGACACATTTCATCATATAGAATAAACAACCCTGAGTATGTGGAAATCATCATTGACAACTATCTCAAAGTTAATGACTGAACATTCAAAGTTAATGAAGGTTTGCCATATGGTAGGTAATTGAACCCACTAAATATGACTATAATTTTCATAATGAAAGTAGAATTTAAACAAAAATTTAATTATATCCATTAATGTTACATAAAAAAATTCAATTTTCAAAGCTTGTGAATGATTTATGAAAAATATACATTGAAGGTAAATTCACTTAGTTGTTACTCTCAAGTGAACACTATGTATTTGAGCTCTAGTACATTCATAATCCCTGATTCCTTAGAGGTGTTTGCAAATTCAAGCTAGTATTTTTGATATAAATAAATGCATACATCTATTTCAACAATGGAATCAACTTTCAAATAATCCAATGTCCCTTCTGTGTATGCTTTCAGTAGCATGACTGAGTATACTAATACATTGTTAAATAAAATTCCTTTAGATTCAAAATTACACCATTATTCTACATTATGGGATGAGGTAGAATCATTAATGTTGTAGTTGGCTTAGGATATGACTGCACTAGCCCATAAGTAGTACATTAATGATTTATTTCCCATCAAGGTGTAGGATCTTGACCAAGTAACTATGAAACTAGAGGTAATGTCATGCATAGACATTATCAGAGATTTGTTTTTCAATGACAATTTTATTGGTGATTTATTATATTAATAAAAATAAGAAAGTGGATACGTACATTTGGGTAGGGATTATGAGAGGTATCTTAGGTTACCTTCCCCTAAAATAACCTACAATCAAAACTTGGATAATGTTTAGCTTAAATAAAACATTACAGAGGGGAAATTAAAGAAGAAACTTGTTGAGGGAAAAAAATTTAATCACAAAGGCGGCATTACATCCAATTGTATAATTAATTTTAGGCATGAGGTTAGAATATCAATGGAACTATTGAATAAACCATATGCCTTTTTTAGTATTGCATATGTTTAGGTTGAATGGGTTCCATTGTTGGACATTTTTTGACCTTTGATTAATTGGTCACACTAGGAGAAATTATCTATTCCTGACTAAAGTCCCAAATGTTCTATCTAGACCAAAGGCCATCAAATGGTAGTTTTTATATTATTTTTTATTTACAAGATGATGTTATGGGAACTATTTACAAAAATATCTTGAGTTGTGGCAACCCTAAGAAGAATATGTGGCCAACAAAATTGGTGAAGATCAATCATTTATGTTTGTTCATAAATATAGGTATGAAATTAAAAAAATATACAATGAAGTTTATCCTTATATATATGATGAAATCCATGGGAAAGCTATACCTAGGTTATCTAAGAACTTTTTGAGGACACTCCACAAATGGGGAGACTATTGGTTCTATCCAAATGTTATTTTCATTCAGATTTAAAGGACAAGGATTTCTTCCTTATTTATACCATACCATGTTCCATAAAGATTGTTGAACAATAAATAGATTTTTATGTTTATAATATTATTGATGAAGAACTAGGTCAAATTCATCTAGATTATTATTTTAAGACTCCCATGAGCATCAGTCAAATGTAGTATGTGGTTAGATCAACTTTCAACTAGGTTAGTAAAATTAAGGCAAATTAAAATATGAAATTGGTACCACTAAGAAAATGGGATCTAAGGAAAAGGGTTAAAGGATACCTTTAATATATTTAAGAGAATAATAAGGTTCATGTTTCTTATGGGCATGAGGAGTATGACTATGATCCCATATTTCGTAATGCACCTAATAATTCAGTCATATACAAGAATATGAAGGATTAGTTGATCTCCATGGCCTAGGATTAGGCATTGTAATATAATTCTTATGCCACTAAATAATAATTTTATAGGTCATGGAATCACTAGTGGCCACCATCCCAGCCTTATGTCTCTCAAAAACATGGTTTGACTCATTTTCCTCTATTAGAGCTTATAATTGAGTAACTAATTGACTCTGGTGTCAAAAGAGAATCCAATCCTTAGCTTATAAAGGATATTTTGAGGGGTATTACAAGTCCCCATGTCCTTTCCTTGACAAAAAATCCTAACACCCGAGTTTTTGTCATAAAAAATATAAGAGATAGGTTGGCAGCTTCTCTAGGCAAAGAAAGGAAGCACAACTTTTTGATGACTCATTTTCCCCCTTAAAAAATGTGACCAAGGTGAGTCTTATAGATTTATTACAAGCTTCTTTCTCTTAAATTCCAAATGTTCCTTATTATTCCACATATACAATGGCTATAAATTCATCACTTACATCCATTGGTGAGGATACCTTTACTCAAGGTACCTCTAGCATTTCACCTCCAAACAACTTTAAACCCACCTCCATAGAAATTTTTACCTTTCCTTAACCACCATATCTTATGATGTGTCCTACCATTGTTGTTCCTTCAACTATGGCACCTTCCATTCCACCTTACAATCCCCCCATTGTTACCTACTAGAGGAATCTTAAGGATTCTCCTACTCTTATCAAGAGAAAATCATGAGAATAAATACCATTTATTAGTATATCTACTATTGAGGATTTTCTTGAGAGGGAAAAATCAAATGAAGATAGGAAATAACATAAAGGAGAAACTTAAATAAGGTTGCTTGTAGAAGAAAAAATACAACTAATATCATTAGTTAATTACCTAAATGTTGAATATGAAGAAGATGTTTATGACAAAACAAAAGAAACAAAATAAGTAAATATTGAAGAGACTCACCCAAATGATGAAGAAGCATTGATAAATCCAAAGCTTGAATTATGGGATAGCAACAAGTCCTCATAGAACAACCAAGACAAAGGATTGTTGAGGTAGCATATTTTACTATTTCTTCATATGTTAATGTTGAAATCCCATATGTAAGTCTACCTTTTGTTATATATCAAGTTTTTTTATTTATTCCTCCTAATAATTCATCAATTATTTCTCCTTAGTCAATAAAGATACCAAAGAAGAGGGTCCATTTTGAAGACTAGGTAACTATGTCTATTTTTGATCCTCAGATCTAACCCATTTCAAAAATAAAGTTAGATCAAATAAGAGTGCCCATTTCATAGGATTCACTAGTATTATCAGCCACAATGACAATGGATATAACCCCTATTTTGGTAAGGTATATAACTGAGGTCTCACCAAGAAGAGAACCATCTCTAGGGGAGAGAATTGTCCACTAGCCTCTCCTATTTCCCACTCAAATTAATACTTCCATAGTGTATCTATTAATTACATCTCCTCATATGACTCATCCACCTTATTCATTTCAAGGCCCAACTCTAATTAAATAAGCAAGGCTTCTCATAGTTATATAATAGGTGAAAGATATGTAAGAAGATATGGATGAAAGATAAAATCTAGTTATAACTAAAATTCCCACAATCTCCACCAAGTTTGATAAAAAAGAGTGGTACAATTTAGAGGGTGAGGAAGAATAGGGTAGTGCCCATTGGTACTAGTGAGGAGATGGAGTTTGAGCACAAATAATATTTTTTCTCTTATAAATAAATTGAAAAACCTAGTGAACCCTATAGAATATATTGAGAAATTAAATGATTTCATTAATTCCATAGGGGTAGCCTTGAAGGAAATTCACTAGAATATTGAGGAGGTATGGATAAGGTATAAACTAATGCAAATCACCTAGGCCCCTTAAGAAATTACTATTGATGTGTATAGTATAACCAATAATATTTATGATATTTTGTATAGTATGCAAGCATCCAAAGTAGTTTCCCAACATGACCAGGTAAACAACACCAAGTTATGGCACTATATGGAATAATTTCAAAAGAGGTTAAATTTATTGATTTTATGTTCAAGTAATATTTATTTCAACAATTTAAATTTAATGTCTTGTGTGGATACAACATGGAGCTTGAATTATGTCATTACTAAAAGAGATCCCTCTCTCAGTTAGCATAACTAGATGAAGGAATTGTTGAGACTCTTTACCAAAAATGATAGTGAGGAATTATAAATTTTAGTAGATATGAGGGTCACTTACGTGATTACTCCTACTGGTGAGTTTATCAACATGCCTAATTTTAGGAACTACTTTCATATAGTATCATATAATTTTAAGGAGCTGGAGGAAACCATCTACATAACTAATGAGGAGGTTCTACACCTGGTCAATTTTGCTAAGAACAAAGTAACTAATGCTAAATGCTCAGTATAATGATTTAAGATCATATAAAATGATAAAGGTAGGTTAATGGATGAATCATATATAATTATTAATCCTTCCTTACCTCAATTTTGATATTATAAAAAAAGAATTTGAGGTAGGGGGTGCATTATTGGAGCAACTTAAAGAAATAGATAAAGTTTGATCTTCAGTTTTGGGTACTCAACCAACTATAGGTGTTATTATAATAACTTAGGACTCTTAGTATTTTGGGTTTATAATAATATAAACTCCCGTAGGTCTTCTATTCATTTCACTCATAGTTACTCTTACAACAATTTCATTTTCTTCATTAACTCCTTTAGCTAACAGTGCCACATCAGCACCATGATTTGAAATGATTATATATGCACATGTAAATTTAAGGTGGAACTATAATTTTAATCTATTTATTGTACATATATATTTTATTTTTTTTAGATATTCTAATTTTAGACACTTCCATTGTGTATGTATATTTTGCATGATCTTGAGCCTGTGGATCTATTCTTGGTCTTATAATTTTAGGTGAATCATGAATAAATGAGGCCTTCCCATCCCAAGATTATAAATACATGTAACTTTCAAGTCCAAAAGAGAGGATAATTTTGGATGTTTAGACTAATATCAAATTTTAAAGAGTTCTACTTGATTTTGTATTTATATAAAAAAATTAATTCTTCTATATTTATGTGAATTACTTGAGATGTTTGATTATTATAGTAACTTAGTGCATATATTTGTGTATGAGTTATAGATTTTAAATACAATCATTCATTTTAAGTTATGGCTGATTTGAATATCTTTTGCATGCTAATCAAAATCCTTCTTGAATATGTGCAATAGTAGTCTAACAATTGAGAAACCTTTGACTTTGAATGTCTAAGTATGCTTAGTTGATTTTTGGTATACTATAACAACTTTGACACTTTGGATTTTTTACATTTGCATTTTGTGATTTGGTAATTAGAATTAGTCATTTTCCATCGAGCATCAATAAATTTTGTTCTTTGGCATTTGCATATCAAAAAATGGTCTTCAAATTTTTATTTTTTCAAAATACACTTTGTTTAAGTTTTATAATTATTCCTAAGTTTAAGTGTTGGGTTTGAATGGTTTTATCCTAAGCTATTCATATGCCTTCTTTTCTTCCCCACTATTCCCTCCTTTTTTGAGTTTTTTAGATCCTACCCACCTTAGTTAGAATCATCATATTACCACCCAATCCAAGTATATATAGGTTAATTCATGACCAGTCCATTCATAATAAAAATGTGTATCACTCACCAATATTCCACCAATAGGTTGTTATAAAACCAAATACCCTACAATTTATACATTTGAGTGATTTATATTAGTGATCATAAAATGTTAGAGGTTACCTCATTAAAGGATATGGGGGTGTGAATAAAACACACATCAACAAAATCCATCTTTATAACATTCAATGTGATATTTAAGAGAAGGTAGGGAAGATCTATGAACTTTTGGTGCATCACTTCCTATTATTTTTAGTTTATTTACTCTCACTTCTCCTAAATGAAGAGCGTAGTTTAGTTGTAGGTAGTTTCATTCCACGTAATTTAGGTCTACATGGAATTATTAAACTTGATGCAATAATTTTTTAAGGGAAGTTATCCCATATCCAAAATTTTAGCTCAAATATCATTAGGTCCCACACTTTAGAGCTAATCCCATTGTGTCTACAAATCAACTTTGTTGTTATAGGTGCACAATTTTAGAGATAAGAGTATCTCCTAGGAGATTCCTCAAAGAACATTGTCATATATTTGAGGGTATGTTTAAGGTATCTCTTAGGGGATACCTTTAACATTCACATGAGTGGAGTTTTACTTCACCTTGAAGGAACTATTGGGTGATAATTTTAAGGGAATTGTAATTCCTTCAAGGTATTTCTTAGTATATACCTTTCAAACATGAAAAGATTGGATTTCTCCTTCAAGGTATCTCTTAGGTTATACTTTCTAGTTACCCTCAAAGGTATTACAAGGCCCTTTAAGGCATCTCCTAGGAGATACTTTGTAGGGAATTATCATACATTTTAGGGGACATTGAAGTTATCTCCCAACATATAGATGAGTTGAATTTTCCTTCACCTTGAAAACACTATCGGGTGATAACTTGAAAGGACTTGTAATACCTTCAAGGTATATCCTATGAGATATCTTTCAAACATGCATTAGAGTATATTTATCTTTCAAGGTATCTCCTAGGAGATACCTTCAAGTTATCCATGAAGGTATTATAAGGCCATTGAAGGAATCTCATAGGATACACCTTGAAGGGAATTGCCATGCATTCAAGGGGATGTTGAAGGTATCTCCTAGGAGATACTTTCAACATGCACATGATTAGAATTTTATTTCACCTTAAAGGCACTATTAGTTTATACCTTGAAAGGCTTTTTAATACCTTCAAGGGTACTTTCAAGGTATATCCTAATATATACCTTGAGTGTCCTTATACATTTGGAATCTATGCTTCATTGATTAAACTAACCATATTGATGATGAATTTGAGCTTTTGTGACTTGATCATGTAGGTGAACAATATAATTGAGTTGTATTCAAATGTTGAGCAAACTTAGGGAATAAACCTTATATAAAATCCCTGGTATTGTGGTTATGATAATTATACAACCTTTCATTACCACCTTATTATTATGTTGATATAAATTAGGTAGTATTGCATGCTTTCTTATAAATTTAGGATCAACCCTGAGATGTTTATGAAGTTAGCATCAACACTATTATATTGTGTGATAATTTAGAGTGGTAGCCCATGTTATTATGATTTTTATAGAAGCATGTTGCAAAATTTCACCCCAATAATTTATTTTTTAGAGTATAACCATATTAATTATTGACATCATTAAAAAAGTACAAAAAGTTTTAGCTCCAAAAAAAGTGGATTTGGGAAAGTGTTTAAGTTTTGATGGAGAAAGAATTGGCTAGTGATGGTAAGGGGTACCTAGATGGGTCAGATGTGTATCTTATGGAAATGAGTTTGAAGAGTGTGTCTTTTAATATGTTTTCATCAAAAACCTTAGTGAATAGCTGAATTAATCCTAATGGAAAGGTTATTAATATTCTACTCTTTATCAAAGATTATCAGATGAGGGATAAACCAATAACATCAAGCTTCTTTAGCCATTTGGTAAGCCCCAAAAAATGTTCATGGGTTGATAATATCAAAGAAAATATAGGAAAAAATAATGAAGTATTTATAATTACAAATTTTTCCATATCAAAAGATTTGAGAGGATTTCATATTGTTGATCTTGATGAATTGAAAACTAAGGCTTCTTTATGGCAGTGTTGTTATTTGGTGGGTAAATTTCCTGGTATGTGACCTAACATAGAACATTTCATGGATTGGGCTAGGATCCATTTTAAATTAAGAGGGTATTTATATATATTAGTACTTATTAATGATTTATTCTTGATAAAATGTACAATGATGAAGATAGTGCACATATCTTGGTAGGAGGCCCTTGGTTTATGGGTAGATCTGGGATTTTTTTGAAAAAATGAAAGGAAAGCTTGAAACTAAAACAATAAGATATTCATAAGATTCAAATTTTTGTGTGTCTTCCTGGTCTTCCTCTAAAATTTTGGTAAGAAAACTTATTCATGAGTATAGTAAAAACTTTTTGTAATCTAATTACCTTTGAATCTACTATAACATCTAGAACCCACATGGTTCATGCCTGATTTTGTGTGAATGTAAGGATGGATCAAGAATTTCCCTCTTTTATTATTATTAATTCGTCAAGTGGAGAAAGGATTCAAAAAATTGATTATGAATAATCTTTATGAAAATGTGAAGGATGTAGGAAATTGGGACATATGACTAGAAATTGCCCCTCCTTTGTAGAAAAGGGTAGTGATTTTATTTTTAAAAGAATCAAAATAAATGGTTGAGGAAATTAAATATCATTAAAAAATAGATTCCATTGATTTATCATCTTATTTCTTAGGAAAATTTCATTTTTAAGGATCTTTCTTTACATCCTCACATTATCTCAGGCCAAAATAACGCTATAGTTTCTATGGAAATCCTAGATGCATCTACATTAGGTAAAAAGCCAAATTCAATAGAGGTTATTACAAGGGATAATGTAAATTATTTAAATATTAATTAGGTGGTAGATTTAGATTCAAAATAATTTCTTTAAGGGATAGAAAATATATCTATCTCAAGCAAAAATCAAGAAAAAAGACAAAGCAGAGTCAATGAGCCAAATAAGGAGATTATAAATCTTCAAAATACTAAAAATTCTTCTAATAATTATGCTTCTCCAGTGGATTGGAATATTTTCCAATTTTTATAAAATATGGAGGAAGGCAAAATGGGAGGTGTTTTCTTGAGGAGCCTTTCTCAAATAAAAGGAACTCTTTTAGACACAGTTTAGGACCACATGGGGTTGTATGATGATAAGGATAAAAAGGAGTTATCTAATAGGATATCTTTAGCTTATACCTAACTAAGTTTTAAATTAGATTATTCTAAAGAGGAGAAGGATATTAATTCAAATGGGTATAAGAGGCATGCAGATATAGGTTTATGAAATAAAAAAGAAAGATTTTTGTTAGCTGAAACTAGAAAGAGTAAAATAGAGAGTAGGATAGTGAATGGATATCAAACATTTCTAAATCTCAAATCGAGTAGATAATTTGTTGGGCAGAAAAATAAATAGGAAAAATGAAGGTTGTGTCATGGAATATTAAGAGTTTAAACCATTTGAGTATACATATATTATTTAAGGATATGAGGATCACTAATCAACTACCTATTCTTGTTATCCAAGAAACAAAAATGGCTAGTAATGCATTATAGAAAATAAAAAATTAGCTTTGGAAGGAAGGATTGTTTGTTAGTGTAGGCTTGGAGGGAGAATTTGGAGGTATTGATACCTTTTGGGATGATAAGAGAGTTAAATGTGAAATCCTTGTTGAAAATGGACACCATCTAACAATTTTGTTTACCAATTTTTCATCAGATATTTCTTGGATTATTTTAAATAATTATGCTCTTAATATGATTTTTGGATGAAGAAGATTATGGTTAGATATGGTGTCTTTTATAAACACTTGTAAATATTTCAAATGGATGCTTGTGGGTGATTTTAACAGAGGTGTCCAATATTTATCTAATAGTATGGAGGATTTAGATAAGTTCATTACTATCAATGGGTTGTTTGATATCAAAATAAGAGTATCTCCTTTCACCTAGTCAAATAAAAGGATGGGTAAGAATCTTATTTAGACAAGATTGGATCAAGCTCTTATCTCCCCTAGTTGCTTTAGCATTCAAGTTTTTTTAATCATCACTCCCTAAGATTAGATCATATCACAATCTATTGGTGTTAAATATTCTAACCAATTTTAAAAACCTAGGAAACACCTTTTAGATTTGAGAATATGTGGTTTTCTCACCTAGAACTGCTAGTATAAATAAAGGAATGGTGGTATGTGGAAGCTTTTAGAATAACTATGTTTAATTTTTTCAAAAATTAAAAATGTCAAAAACAAAATCCCTGTTTAGAATCATGAGGTTTTTGGCAATATCTTCCACCAAAAAGAGAATATTAAATATAAGTTGCTTACTCTCAAAGATTGTATTACTACCCAAGGCCTTAGTGAACATTTCCTTCATAAGGATCATCAACTAGAGTCATATTTTCATTCCATTCTAGATCAAGAGGAATATTTTTGGAGATAAAATTCAAAGGCTACGTGGTTGAAGGAGGGAGATCGTAACACATATTTTTCATTTAACAATTCTCAAGAATAGAATTCATAATAAAATTTATAAAATATTTGATGAGGATGGCTCCCTTCATACTAATCCTATGGTTATTAAAGAGAAAGCAATGAGTTTTTTCAAAGATATTTTTTCTCCCAACTCTATGCCTGACAAAGAATTGACCAATAAATTTTATTTATCATGTTCCTACTCTTATTATTGATAATGAGAATGTTAGCTTGTTGATGTATGTAACAAAAGAGGAAATAGAGGTAACAATTTTCTTAATGAACAAAGATAAAGCGTTTCACTAAAAAAATTATTTATTTTATTTAAAAAGAAAGTTGTAAAACTTGAAGGAGGGGTAAGGTTAGTAGAACCTGTTGTGTTGTGCATGCATGAATCTAGATGATTGTGGATACTCATTTTTGACTTGGGAGGATGACCTATAGATAAGAAAACACTAGAAGAGAATGGTTGACTAGTGAGATAGTAGGGTGGATTGCCTAGTGTAATCTATATCCAATAAGTACAAGTTTTATTAGAGGTTGTCAATCCACACTTTTAAAACACTTAAGTTTTGATAAATTAAAAATAGATGCTTACATAAAATAATAGAAGGTACTAAAATTAAATACAAGAAATGCTAGAAAATAAATAAGTGATTTTGACTAAAAATAATAATAAATGATTGAATACTAATGCTAAATTACTCAAACATGATTCAAAAAATAAGTTGAAGTTTTGTGATAAAGCAAAAATTTAGAAAGTAGAATTTGGTTATGGGTAGATGGGTCAAATTAGCTTGTTGTTGTGAAAATGGATACACAATGACCATTAACGGTTAGATCTAACCATTAGTAATTAGGTGACCTTCAGTGGTTGTTAACCATCGATGGTTAGAAATGTCTATCAACAGTTAGGAAAGATCATCGATGGTTACTATTGGATTTGGTTTTGGGGGAAAATGTTTGTTGAAAAGGTTATAGAGAGTTTATAGAAGTTGTGTTTGGATTGAATGTTCTTTGTGAGATAAATGGTAATACTTAGAGGTATGTATTTTAGGGATTGGGTGTTTGGGTGATTGGAATAGGTTATGGGTGGTTTTGGGTTAGAGGTGAAATGTTTCTAGTTACAAAAATTCAACACATGAAAGTGAGGTAACAGATAAATAAAGGGGAAATACAAAATCAATGAAATAAATATAGATAATTATTAGATCTTGATTTAAAAAAACATAAATACTTATATTTTAAGCATTTTTTATCTAAGCAATATTGGTGTTGGCTGAAAGCATTTATGAATCTTGTAATAATGTCAATAGATTAATGGTACCCTAGCTCTTGATAGTGAGCTATAAAAGTACCCTAAGTATTTGACCTGGTTCCTAGTTTACAAAGAAGCTTTTTTATTTTCTTGGGAGTAATAATCTCCTACCCTTTGAAATCCTCCTTTCCTAATCCTTCTCTTCATATTTTAATATAGAGGAAAGGGAGGTTGAAATGACGAGTTTAAAAAATGGTTTATCAAATAGTCTAATCAAGAATTGATCATATAAACATCAGACTAAAATTGGATAGCTAGTAATCAATGAGTGAGTTGTAATCAAACTATAGTTGATTCTTTTGATCATGCAAGATTTCAAGTAACCACCAGTGGTCTAGATTAACTATCAGTGGTTAAGGGTTAACTATCGATGGTTAGGGAGATAGTTAAAATGGCTAAGATTAGTCATTTTCACTTATGTTTGGTAGTTTAGAAGTTATAAAATGGTCCAAGGTAATAAAAGGGGGTCAAGGGGTGGTTTAATGGTTAATGTGATATCTAGAGCCATGGTGTATAGTTTTCTAGTGTCTATATTTTTCCCTTTTTTGTTATGCAGTCTATATTAGCAAGCTATAAAATGAAAAATGAAAAGTAGGTATAAGTTTGAATGACTTAAGTATGGGAGGAGGTGTTCCCCATAAAACCAAGAATTGATGAGTTAAAATAGTGTCAGTAGTAGGTTTGATAAGTGGATTAGGATTGTGTGAAATTTGGTTGGGTGTGCATTTAAATGCTAACCAGTGCATAAAATATAACTAAGTGTGATATCATATATCATGCATAAACTAGGCTACCCTAGTTGAGGTAAGTGGTAAAGTAAAGTTAGAATAAAAAGATAGGTGATAGGGTAACTAGGCCACAATGTTAGGCATAATTGATATGGGTAACTCCTACAAATTCAAGTCTCCTAGGTAAGGTTTATGTATTCGTAAGTATCCAAGGTAGGATGTGATATTGAGAAGATAAAATAGTCATAGGTGTTAGGACTAAAAAGGGTGATAATTTGAGGCAACTAAATGGTTAGTGCATAAAAGTAATGTAAGTTCATCAAATATGGTAAGGTAATCAATGTGATCAAAGTGACCATGGTAAGGTTGTTGAAAAAAATGTGAATGGTGGACCAAAATGACTAAGGTGATGTTATTTGGTTAGCTGGTGGAGAAGGACTTATTCTCTAATAGGTTCATATTTGTGATAAGGTGGTCATTTGGGAAAAGGATATGATAGGTAAGAGAACCCTAGAGGGGTCAACCATCAATGGTTAGGTTCAACCATCAATGGTCTCCTAGTGACCATTAATGGTATAGAGGAAACCCTAAAAGGGAAAGCATAGAAGGTCAAAAGTGGGTTTTATTTTCTCATTAGAAAATTGACCCATGGTGCTTCCCATATTAGTCTTGTGTGAAAATAATGATGCTTTATCTTATGCCAGATGATTGATTTGGGTAGTATCTAATTGAGAGTTGAATATGGAGGTGGAGGTTAATTAAAGTGAGACAAAGTAATTTAAGGGCTAGCTAAGATGAAACTAGGTAGAGGTAGAGCATAAAGCCATGTGATGGTGGTGGTTTTGAGGGATTTACCATGATAGAGGATGTATAAAAGGGTAGAGGGTGTCTTGAATCTAAAGTTGTTTCTCTAATTTGTTATTTTTTGGTGTAGGGGTTCATTAAAAATGGGGGTTTTGAGTTTTGTATGGAATTGGTAGAGGGGTGGGAAATAGGGTGTGATAGTGGAGGTAGGAGAGGGATGAGAATTTTTATGTAGGAATTTAAGTGTTTAGTTGAGTGGTTTGAAACTTGGGTGGGAGAAACCTAGGGTTAGGTCACTGGCACCATCGATGATCACTATAAACCATCATTGGTCGATAGGTAACCATTAGATAGTTAGTGTGTGGGCCACCAATGGTCCACCACCAAAACATCAACATTTGAGGGTTGATCAGTGACAATTCTTTAAGGAACCATCATTGGTTAATACTTGACCATCAATAGTTTAACATAAGTTTGGTATAAGGTTTAAAGGCTAGTTTAGGTATGTTTGAAGGTAGGGGTTGTGAATAGAATAAGATATAGGAGGTAGGGGTTAGGAATGGGTGAAGGGTAATATTTGTGTAAAGGAGGTAACGTAGGATAGGTCATAAGATAAGATGTGGTTTAAGTAGGATTTGGTTGATGTTAGCTAAATAGGTTAAGGTAGGGGTGAGGGTTAATAGGTAGAATGTATAGACAATGTTTGATGTGTAAGTTAAACTAAGGTATATATCTAACTTTACAAGTGAGGTATCAACTAAAAATTCAAGATGGAGTGCCTCCACTCTTAGATGAGGTATGTCAGGCAATGACAGACTAGGAGTGGGACCACATGATAGTCATGGGCCTAGGAGGCATGAGGTATTATTAGCATGTGCCTAGAGATGTGGCTATGTTGGTGGCCCTAATTGAGAAATAAGACTCAACTACCACCACTTTCTTTCTTATTATTGGATATATTACCATCATACTAAAGGATATTCATTAGATTTTATGGATATTAATATAGGGTCAACCAATAGAGCATATTGGTGCTAAGGAGTGAGATCAGTATATGGATTATTTATTCAGAGAAGACTTTTTTCATACGAAGTAGCATGCTAGAAGAATCCATTATGCACCTATATAACACATGGACCAGGGATGGAAATGGCTTATGATGATGATGATGATACCCATGACTTCATATGTACTGCTAGACTCTAGTATTAACATATTTCCATTTCTATTACTAGGCATTCTTATAGGTATGATGATGGATTAGATGGTGTATGCTTAATCCCCTGTATTACTAGTGTATATCTACTAAGAGCTCTAGGGATACAAATTACATAGGCATTATGGTATCAATATCAACTTTATTTTTCATTATTGGGCATATGAACACATTAGAGTGATATGAATAGGTGGATTATCATAGCACACATGGACTTCAGAGTGGGATTTATGAGATGGAGAGGTGATTATGCACTAACAACATGAAGGGGAGAAACATGGGAATTACAGTGGTAAAAATATAGGTTGGAGGCATTGGTGGATAGAGAGGTCATCTAGAGACCATATACTAGATTCCTAGCATGGTTGAACTATGCTAGGTAGACCTTATCACTAAAGAGTTATAAATGGATATATGGGAGATGAGAGTATGAGGTTGAGCTCATCCCATTTGATATAGTTAGGATATAGTTTGGACTTGTTTAGGGTATCTTAAGTGATTTTCCAAGGTATAAAAGAGATGATGTCAATGTGCCACTTCCTTTGCCATAGCCTAAGGAGATAGAGATTGACCATGATAAAATACCAATTGCTACAAATATTGATAATGTAAGGGTTATATCAAATTACCTTGTATGGTTTTAGATGCATTATGCAATGGTAGTGTTTGCAGGAGATGGTGTATATTAGGATCCTGATGTAGACATGGTGGAAGGGGTGGGGACCAAATGGATGTTGATGACCTTGATAGGTAGGCAATCATCATGGAGAGAGATTAGGCATGGGAAGCACTAGTTACAACATAGGTAACTCTAGTAGTGGTGACTATAGAGAGATATGACATAGGTCCATGTGGCTACCCTTATGAAAGAGAGGGATGCAACATGAGTGCATCTAGCCTTGGTGGCATAAGAGAGGGATGCCCTAAGATAGGTAGGAGGGTAGGCACCTACACTGGTAGGACCATTGAGGACCATTTATTAGGATAGGTATGTGGCCATAATTAAAGAGCTTAGATACTATAAGGAACTAGCCTTTAGATAGCTTCTGGATGAGCCATGATATGTCAAGCATAGAGAAATAGTTATTGGGGGAGCTAGCAGTACTACACCAGGTTAGTGGGTAGCATCTATAGGTGCATAGACAAATATCAGATATGGATAGGCTCCATGGAGTAGTAGTGCCCCTCCACCTTAGTCTCTTATGAGATGCCTATTTTGATATATTATATGATTTTGATACCAGCTTGTGAGCTGATGTAGTGAGATGTACACATTGTTGTGAGAGACATATATTATTATGATGTATGATTTTTTATGAATATGAGCTTATTGATGTGATTATGGGTTATGGATGCTATTTATAGTTATGGTTACTTATTTTATGTTCATAATGTGATGGTTTTGTTTATGATATGATCATGATGTTATGATTTAGCATTTTTGTTATTAGTAGATATGTGCTTGATTTGATGTTAGAAATGTGGGTATTTTAAATTATTGAATCTATGCTTCCTTATCTAGATAGACACATGATGGATAACTTATGTGGATGACTCAGTTATTTATTAAAAGGTTATAGATGTGAAAAATGGTTATGATTAGTTGATGTGATTGGTTAGAAGGGTGAAATTATGTTTGATGTATGAGATGGTTAATTCATTAAAATGTTTTTATGATTAAACACATTTAAACAAATAAGGTAAGAAGGCAATCATAAAATCAAACACATGTTTTTTATTTAAATGTTTTTAATGAATTGCATTTGATTAGATGAAGGTGAATTAATCTTAAAACACATAGAGTAATATTTGGATAACCAAACTAGATGTTAGAAAAGAAAAGAAAGATAAAACAACCACAAAAGGCAATCATCTTAATGAATGCCCCAATAAATAGTTGCAAGAAAACAAGGAGAAATTATACTTTTTTTTTGGTAAGGACCAAAATAAACTAAATTTATATCAACGTATGAACATAAGCCCTTCACATGATTTGCATCAACATTCGTTGGTTGGTTAAAAAGTTTCTTGGCCACATAATGTCAAGTAAGCTCAAAATACCTTATTTTATAGAGGGTATAAAGGGGATATTGATGATAAAGGAACCTTCATGTGAGGTTAGCCTACCCCTTCTGTAGGTTTTCAAAGAGCCAGTATAAACAAATCTATGTCATAGATGGTATACACTGATCGATGTGGGAAGTCTACTCATGAAAACTAATTGTGGCTTCCAAATAATGGGTCTTTTGATATTCAATTGAGAGGTTGGGGAAGTTGATCAATTTGAGAAGCCTTCCAAAAATTTCTCACTTTTGATAAATGATTTTACCTAGCCATCCTTCAAGGGAGTGGTCTAATATTTTTTAGACTTATTTTAGGCTTTGTGATGTCTTTACTTCAAGGGAATAGTCTACTTTACATTGAGAAATTTTGATTGGTTTTGGTGATTGTCCTTTAAGGGAGTAGTCTGCTAATGCTAGGGATGACCCATAGGATATATGATTTTGCTTTTGATACCATTTAGACATATAATTGATTATATATGCTAAAAGTCTCACCTTTATGAAGATAAAACTAAAGCATAAGAAGGTTAAAATAGTGGGTGAGAGGATTCTTTAAGAGACAATGACCATGGGATTCCATCCTTTTAGGGACGAAAAGTATCCATGAGAAGCATACCATGGGTAGAGCCATGGTGCCCATATTTAGGATTAAGGCTACAAATATGATGTAAAATCACATGATTATGTGCTTTAATTGGTAGTCCTCAAAGTAAGGTGATGATGGTGAAAATATCATAAAAAGGGGATGAGCTTAAGTTAGATAGAAGGTGAGTTTAATATTATTTAACAAAAGAAAAGATGCATATGTGAAGCATTGAGAGGCTCAAGTTTTGGTTTCCCCTCAAGAGAGGATAATCGATAAGCTCCTAATCCATACTTGTGTGTAATGATATAAGGTCCAATCTAATTGAAGGTACACTTGACCTGCTTTCTTTTCTCCATATTGGTTACATGATGATTCTCCTTTAATAAAAGGTCTCCCATGTTGAATTCTTATTCTCTTAGGTATTTATTATAAGTGTGCTTGATTTATTATTGATAGACACAAATATGGTTAAGCATGGCCAAATGATGATCATCAAGTAGCTCAAGTTGGGATAAACATTCTTAACAATAATAGCCCTAAAAATGATATCCTATATGGATATTTAAATAGAGGGAATTTGGAATTTGAGAGGCAAGACAACCTCTGATCCAAAGACAAGAGAGAAAGGGGTAGCACCCATAGGGGTTCAAATTCTAGTATGATATGCCCATTAGACAAAAGGGATGTGTAAATGCCATTCCTGATTGGATGCACTAACCATTTTGGTTAGCATGTTGTTATGGGTTTTGTTAGAATCTTCAACCTATCCATTAGCTTGTGGATGATAGGGCAAGGAAAAAATTAACTTCATGCCAAATGCATCACAAAGACCTTAGACTTTTTTATTCTTAAGAGATTTACCATTATCAATTATTATATTATGAGGAACACCAAAATGATAGATAATGTGATGGTTAATAAAATTGACAATCTTTTTATCTTTGGTTAAAATGAGAGGAATAACTTCTACCCATTTGGTGAAGTATTATATATAAATGATGATAGAATGATGTATCTATGAAGAATGGGGATTAATTTCACTAATAAGATCTAGTCTCCATATTGAGAAGGGAAAAAAATCCTTGGATACTTGGAGGCTATGACTAGGTGCATGATGTAAATTGGCATGTTATTGATATGTAACACACTTATTCACATAATCTTAATAGTCTTGGTTAAGGGTGGGCCAATAATATCCAAGGTGGAGGATACATTTAGTGACATCTAGGCCACTAAAGTGTCACTCAAAAATCCTATCATGCATTTCTCTAATAGCATGTGAAATTTCATGACTACATAGGCAACCAAAAAGGAGACCATCAAATCCATGCTTGTAAATAATTCCCCCTATTAAGTTATAATTAGAGTTACTATGAATAAACACTCATTAGCTATTCCTAGAAAGATTAGAGGGAATGATGCCTAGGTTGAGATAGCGAAATATCTACTTATACCAAAGGTTAGGTTGGGTCTCCTCCACATTTAAAATTGAAGGAGGGTTGGTTTTGGTATACAAAGGCTCTATAATATGATGGATAATGATAAATATATTAGATTTAAAAGGTAAAAATGGGATTTGGGAAGCAAGGGGAGCCATTGTATCGACAAACTTGTTTGTAGATCGTGAAGTGGCCTAGATAAGATAATGTTCAAATGACACTAAGAGTACATTGACTAGATATTTATACTATTACAAGACATAATTTTTACATTGATAAGATCCATTTATTTGATTAACCATGAGTTAGAAGTCACCAAAAATATTGATCATCTTGACTCCCAAGGCTAAAGTAGTCTAGAGACATATCACTAGGGATTCATACTCAACCATATTATTGGTACAATAGAGATCAAGCTTGAAAGATAAAAGAAGGGGTTCACCATAAAGGGGGATGATAATGATACCACCACCCCTACCACATTGGCACTTCAAGCCATCAAACAACATGGTAATTTCATATGTGATGTCCTCTTGAGAAAGAGTCATGATGGACTCATCGAGAAACTCAAGAGGAGAAGGTTGGTTGTCCATCAAAAGTGTTTCAGCCAATTGGTCAAAAATGATTTGTCCTTATATTAACTTCTACTAGAGGAACTCAAGATCAAACTCAGCTAAAATCAAGAGCCACTTAGCCATACATTGATTTGGTATGGTTTATAGTGCATATAATTGAGGTGGTAGGTGTTTGTTATGATAAAGGTTTTGTGGTTGAGAAGGTAATGGTAGAGTTTTGAGGCCATAAAGACCAAGGTGAGACAAAAAATTTTATTATGGGTATATCAAGTCTTGTACTTTATAAACACATGACTTATATAGTAGATATATTTCTCTACATGATTCTCATCTCGATGTGCAAGCACTGCCCCTAAGGAGTTGTCAGTGGCAAAGATATAAGGTAGAAAGGTTGATCCTCTTTGGGATGAATGAGGATGGGTGGAGAAAGAAGGTACTTTTTAAGTGAGTCTGAGGCCTTTTGGCAGTCCTTATTCCTCTTAAAAGATACATATTTTTTTAGAAGGTGGTGGAAAAGTTGGCATCTATCAGATAGATGAGAGATGAAGTTATGAATGGATTAGAACTTCCCTTGTAAATTTTGGAGTTTTTTGAGGTGGGTTGGAAGAGGCATATCAAATATCTCTTTGATTTTGGTAGGATAAAATTTGATTCCTTAAAGGGAGATGATAAATCCAAGGAGATTTCCTAACATGACCCCAAAAAGGCATTTCTAGTTGTTAAGGTAAACATGGTAATGGATGAGGCATTAGAAAATAACCTATATAACCTCTAAATGATCTTTAAAACATTTAGATTTCCCAATAAGGTCATCTACATAATTATACACTTTTTTATGAATAAGGTAATGTAAGATATAGGTCATGGCATGTTGATAGGTTGCACCATCGTTACTCATACCAAAAGGCATGACCGTATAGTATAAGGTTTGCCATGGGGTGATAAAATTAGTTTTATGTTGGTCTTTAAAGGCAATCAAGATCTAATTATATCTTGCGAAACCATCAATAAGAGAAAATATCTCATGGCCAGCTATATGATCAATAATATGGTCAATGCTTGGCAAAGAGAAGTTGTCCTTTAGGCAAGTAAGGTTAAAATCATGGAAATATATGCAAATGCAAAGTCCCCCTATTTATTTGGTGATAGGGATGACATTAAAACCCCACTGGGGATAGTCAATGGGTTAGATGAAATTTATAGATAGGAGGCATTGAATCTCTTATTTGAAAATAAGGGCTATGCGAGGGTACATCCGATGAATCTTTTAATTGAAAGGATTATAATTATAGGTAGTAATGATATTATGGGTAGCATTGAAAGGGTCAATTCTTGGCATGCCATTGTAAGACCAAGAAAATGATATGCTATGATCTCATAAGGAGGGAAAATCTTGAAGCTTTGAGGAATTTAAAAATTGGTTGATTTTGATGATGCATGGGTTATCTTGAGTACCCAAGTTGATATCCATGGTGGAATCATTTATCATAATTTAAATCTTAAGAAGGAAAAATATTTTTAGATAGAGGAATCTTATACACCAAGATAGGAGAGAAGGGAATCATCATCCTGATACCAAATAGTATTAATGGTAGGAGAGTCATCTTCTACCATCTCAAGATGAGTTAGAGGAATGGTTACAATCTCCCTATCCTTTTAATAAATTAGGGGCCTAAGGCTGTTCATGTTGACAAAAAAAATTTAGGGGGAATGATATCAAAATCCTCAAATTTTGATGGTGAAGTGGTTAGTGAGGATGGGAATTCCTCATCAATGATGGTAATGGGAGGAAAATTAGTTGGTTCTTTAGATGGAGAAAATTTGAGACCAAATCTCTTATCATAATTTTGGGTCTTACATGGAAATAACTCATGTGGTCCATGATTGTAACATCCTAGATAAAATCCCATCCAAGTACACATATGGAGGTATGTCTTGGTGAACTTCAATTTATCCAGATAGGAGAAATTGAAGGTAAATTGTCAAGTAGAAGAGGATGTGGGGGTGGAAAAAATTATTTGATCAAGTCCTCCATAGATAATATTATTTTAGAGATTGAGAAGTTTGAAAGGAATAATGGTTCTAATATTAGGATCATAACTGGGGTTCTGATCAAGGTTCCTATACTCTTGGGGAGTAGGGAAGTCATCCAATGTTAAGAGGTGATACTCCCCAAGTAAGAGATATTGGAATGTTAATTTTAAGGGGTCTTTCATAGTGATTGGGTAAAAGGGATGGATGAGCTAGTTGAGGCATGGTTGATGGAAGAGGTGGATTCATCATTGGTTGGTAAAGGCTTGGTAAACTTAAGGAGAAGAACATCATTTATCTAGTACATCATGTTACATGATGTGAAAGGACTTGGGTCAGTTTGTATGGTAACTACTTGACCCTCATGCTCAAATTTGATACATCGATGTAAGGTAGATGGCACACAATCATGAAATGGATCCAAGGATGTCCAAGTAGAACATTGTATTAGAACTCAACTTCTACTACATATAAGAGCTTAGGAATCATGCAAGGTCCTAAATGAATGTGGAAAATGATAGTTCCCAGAGTTGTTGCTATAATGTCATTAAAGGAATGGAGCACCATTGTGGTTTTTGACATAATGTTCTCTAAAAATTTTAGCTAGTCATATGTATATGATGAGATAATGTTAATGATATCCCCTCCATCAATCATAACCCTTTTGATGTGGGTTTGGTTGATGTACAAAATAATGAAGAGGGGAGGATCTGAATCCTAGGGATGAATGGAGGGTATTTCTCAATCCTTAAAGGTAATGAGGGTGGAAAGTTGGAGGGCTATAACAAAGGTTGTTAGAGGTTGTAGATCTTTTGGTTGAACCTTTATATACTATAGAGCTTTTATCATCACCTAGAGGTGATAGGGTAAGGTATTGATTAGTTCATATAAACTCATCTTCACTAATGTTTGGTGAAGTTGCTTTATAGCTACTCTTTAAATTAACTCGAAAGGGTTGGATTGTGAATCACCCAATATAGACACCTTGGTCTTGGGTGAAGGTGAAGCTATTTAGGTTTGGCTGGGGGATTGGGTGGTGGAGGAAGGGTATGTCCATGAAATGGACACCTTTTCCTTCCATTTATCCTTTTTTGGGCTTGTGATCATGTGACCACATGGATGGTATGGATTTGGGATAGAGTTATGCTAGATGATTTCTTTGATCCCTCCTCACTCTTAGATGAGAGTGTGGGAGTAGGTAAGTTTGGGGTGGTGGGTTATGGTTTTTAGAGTAGTAGTGGGCTCATGGGAGGTTATTTTATTAATAATTCACCCTCATCACCTAGTTAATGGAATAGGACTTGGATAGCTTTATAGTTATTTGTATCATGCTTCAGTTTTCTATGGTATAAGAAAATCAAATTGTCATTAAACCATGATGGCTTAGGACTATGGGGGTCAAAAGGTTTTATAGGAGGAAAATTCAATCAAGAAGATTGAAATAATATTTTCAATATGGTTGAGTAAGATTCAATCCAAGGTGATAAGGGTGTTGGGGTTTTGTCTTTGACTTTGAGGTGGAAGCCTTCATAAGCATAGGCTTCACATTGGGAGTTTAGGGTGGTGGAATATTCTTGGTAGGTGTTTTTGGATTAGATTGCTTGGAGGTTAATGGTTTGGAGGTGGAAGGTGTATAAGTAGATGTTTTTGAGGTATAAGGCTTAGAAATAGAAGAATTTTTAGTGGATAGTTTGGAGGTAGAAGGTATGGAAAAAATAGGTAGAGGTGTAGCTAAAATATGAGGTTGAGCTTGGGTTATCTTTGGGAGACTTATTTTCTTGATGGAAGGATGAGGACCTAGGATGGAAGAAAGATGTCCTAAAATGAAAGAAAAGGGAGAAATAGGTGGTAAGGTTTTGGTTTTTGGCTCCTAGGTGGCTCCACTTTCTTTGTTGGATTAACATTGGGTTTCTTTAGTGGGCTAGATGGTGCTAAATTCAAATTTAATAGAGGGTGAGTAAATATCTAAGTAAGGAGCATGCCTAGATTTTTTATGGGATTTGTTGGGATGGTAGAAGGTGTTTGGGTTGCTTTGAGTGGAATTGGTTTTGTTGGTTCAACTATGGTTTGATAGCTAGACGTTTATACTAGTTTGGTTGGGATGATGGTGGGTACACAAATGGAAGTGGAAGGTTGGGTTTAAAATGGTATAGTTGAGGGATTTTTTTTGGTTAGATAGGGGAGCCTAAGATGGTGCCAAAATATGGCATGATCCATGTTAGGTTGGGATAGGTACTAAAAGTTTTTAACTAATCTAGAAAAAGGCTTATAGACAGGTTTGGTTTATTCGGTATTGGTATCAAAAGACAAACCCATGGGTTCAGAGAGGGGAGTGGTTTTCTTATCCCTTTCCTCAACCAAAGGCTCCAAGGTTTGGGAAGGTGATTCCTCCATGAGAGGGTTAAATTAAGTGACCTCTTCCTTAGGAATGCTTTCCAAAGGAAGAGTGGATTACTCTATGATGGAAGAGAAACGTATGACAATAATGGTTGCCTTCTTTGGTATGTCTTCCAAAGGAGAGGTTGGTAGCTCAACTACCTCAATAAGTGGAGAAAGGGAAATAGTTGCTTCCTTTATATTGGTTCCCAAAGGAATATAAGGTGACTCCACTACATAAATAAGTGGAGGGGAAGAAGAAGTGGTTTGGGCAATGATTTCCTCCACAATGAGCTCACTAAGGACCACATTGACAGTATGGACCTCCTAGTTGTGAGAGGATTCTGCTTTATTATTTTCATTATTTATGAAAGGGGAATGGTTGGAAAAAGATTGTCTAAATATGTCAAGTGACTGATTTGGAAGTGCATTGGGATTATCTAACATGAGTTCCCCCCTTGTCAATCAACCCTTGGACAATGCTTTTGAAAGTATTTCATCTACTCACATCATGTCCAATTACATAGTGGAATGCACAAAATTCATTCTCCTTATACGAACTAGGTATATGATGAGAGGAATCAAATTTATTTGGGTTAGTTTTATGATATTCTATTTTAACAACTTTTCCAAAATGTAATCATATGACTCCCCTAGTAGAGTATATTACTTTTAGTTATTACGGTTTTGGTTTTGGGTATTCTAGATGGAAGAATTAGAAGAGTTTTGTTGGTTAACAACTAGAGGAGGGATGGTTTTAAAAAAAACTACATTCATGTTTCCCTTAGTTTTGGTGTTGGTATTGGAGTGGTTAATGGTTTTGGAGGAGGAAGTTTCATTTAACTTGAAACTAGAAATCTTGTTTCCCAATTTTAGCTTTTTCTCATCAATGGCTCTAATCTCTAATTTTTGTGCCATGGTGAAATCCTCATCAAAGGTCTTGAAATTTTGAAGTTGTAGAGTTGAGGAAATATGTTTGGCACACACCTGAGAGAAATGATCAATTAATCTTGGGTTAAGGCAAAGAGAAAGAGAGTTGGTTTATCAAACTTCTCCAATGGGCCACAAAATCAATGATTGACTAGTCCTCAAATTACTGAATGGAATAGAGATCAATGATAGGAACTTTCTTAAGTATATTTATGGAAAAATGATCTGAGAAGGTTTAAGCTAATTGGGAAAAATAAAATATGGAGTGCTTGGTAATATATCTATACCAATCTAATGTTGTATTGGATAGGGGAATGGGAAGGTTGTGAAGAAGGAGAGCATCATCATAGGCAATTAATAGAAAGAGTGTTTAAATGATCTATGATGTTGTTAAGAATATTCCTTAATCTAAAACTTTAAAAAATTTAAAATTTCCCATTGAGGAAGATAAGGTCAGATTGGGATGGATGAATGAATTAGTTTTTTTTCAAATGTGATCATATGATAGGAAGTTATGGGTGTTAAAAATAGATGAATCCAAATTGGTCATCTTGTCCATTAACATCTTAACTATATCAGTTTATGGTTATGCACCCATATAGTTATAGGTTAAATTCTATTGGGTTTGGGTATGTTCAACATACAAATAGATAGTATAAGGTTGGGAGGTTTCCACATCTTGGTATATGGACATGGGTGGTTGAGACGATATCATGTATGGGTAAGTGGATATAGGATGTTGGGTAGGAGGTGGAGCCATATACCCTTGTGGGTTAGGAATATAGCTTGGGTTGGGTGTAATTGGAACTTGTTAAGGTGTTGACATGGGTTGGGTTAGAGGTATAGTTGAGTTGATAGGTTAATGATGGGTGGTAACCTTGGTACTAATGGGTGGAAAGGTAGAAGTTATGGAAACCACCAATATTTATAATGGAATGGAGGTTGGTGGATTGGATATAATAAGAGGAGGGGTGGAAACACTAGTAGAGATTATTCCAATGGTAAGTGGGATATACATCCCAAATTTTGGGCTAATCCTATACTAAAAGAGTTGTTGGTTGGGGTGGAAGGCATTTAGATGTTGGGTGGCTAGATGGGTTGATTTTAGATGGTGGTATTAGAAGGATTATTGGTAGAAGAAGATGCTTGGGTGATTAAGGGTTAGGTGGAAGTGGTGATAATAAAGGTGTTTCCCATAAGATGGGATTGCATATAATAAGGTGGATATATAGATGGGACTGAATCAAGGGTATAGTGAGATATGGTGTTAAGGTAGTGTTGGAGGTATATGGGGTTGTTATCTCCTTGGACAACTATCTGAGGTATAATAAGAAATACAAACAGGTGGGGTGAACTTTTCACATTTAAGTGGTACTCCATGGATGATCAAGAAGAGGAATATGGGTGGTTGGAAGGTGGATCCTGATTTACTAGGTTTCTTAGTTATTGTCTAGTGAGAACCATGCAAGGAAGGGGGAAAAGAAGATAAGATCAATCTCACAACTCAAAAGAAAATAAATCAAAATAAAAATATATCTAGGAAAATAATGCATACACTAGAGTACATTAAAATCCTAAGGTACTTTTTATCTCTCTTTAGGATTATGCCTCAATTTTAAAGGAGTTATGAAGACCAACTTGGGCTTGTAGAATAGGTACTAGAAGAAGATGTATAAGGATGGTTTTAGGTTGTTAAAGGATCTTAAGATCTATACTATAAGTTGTTACATGGCTTCATATTGGATCCTACCTCCTCACTTCACACACCATAGTGATAAGGGTGTCGAGTGCTTAAGTAGAATATACTGAGTTACTAGAGATTTTACTCAGCCAGAGTACTAAGTTGGTTCTCCCCTTAGTGGTGAAATTCAAGTAGGATAACTAAGGAAAGGTGACTGCTAGATGATGAAATCTTACTTGGGCCTTATGTCAATGGTTTGATGTTTAACTATGTACTCTCTTAAGAACTCTACTTTTTCACATACAAAAGAGTCTAAATTTGGAGAAAATTATGATAACAGTCATGATGCAAAGGTGGAGATGGAGGTTCTACTGTTGTAAAATCATATGCTAAAAATTTTGATGATGAAAATTGGATTTTAAAGCCCGTCATGGGAAATGTAAAAGCCCAACATGGGAAATTTGAATCCTGGTATATTGTGGTCATAAGACATGTTAAATAATAGATAATACTGTATAAATTTTGGCTCTGAATGTTTTTGTAATATACATGAATTTTATATTAAAATTATGTAGTTCCCTTGATTTTGAATATAATATAGTTTGGTCTATCAAGTGACTTTGGATCTACATTATATTGAATTCAACTACTTTTAATCATTTACTTACTAAACATTCAATTTAGATTTTAAAATTTTGAGCTAGTCATTAAATATAATTTGGCTCTGATTTGACATTTTTCACATTGATTTCATAAATTAGAAATTTGATGGTTTAAAAACAAAACTTACAAGTTTTATTTTTGATTGATATAATCTTATAACAAAAATTACATAAAATAATATTAAAAATATACTCGACACTTGCATTGGTTAAAATGTCTTGGTGATTTTTGTATCATTTTTGTCCTTGTGGTTGAAGTATGCTATGCCCCTAACCTATCACATGTATGAGGATAGTATTAGCCAACTTGTGGCTTAATTATCCCTCTTTGACGTTATATTACATTTATCTATGCTTTCTTTAGATTAGTAGGTCGGCCTATGGAGTAACCATGGCCTAGTTAGACTATATATAGGAGGTAGTGGGTAATCATTTATCATCATATTGTGAATTCTGCTCTTATTGAAGCTTGTGGAGGTTGCCCCCTCGAAGTGGCTTATCTATTATCATATATTTGGATATATTTCAGTCATATTTGGATATAATTCTTCTTTTATACTTAATTTTTGAAGTAATTTCATTACAAGTGGTATCAAAGCTGCGGTTTGGGCAATCTTGTGGGTGAAACACTAAATTTTTAAATTTTTTGATATATAAAAAATTGTTGTGAATTTCTATGAAGTTTTTCTACTGGAGGTGAGAAATAATCAAATTAAGCTTACATTAAAATTACAGCTCAATTGGATCTATTTTTCAAAAGTTATCGCTATTTTATGGTTTTTCATAAAATTGCTCTATAGTGCACAATTCAAAGAAATTTCTTAAGTTGTTTACATTTTTGGAAATATTATAAAAATTTGGCTATGGTTTTTTCTTTGTATATTTTTATTTGAGGCCGAAATAATTCCAAAATTGCTTGGTCAAAGTTGGTTCAAAAGTGTCAATAAGGGTCGACATCGTAAAACCCTTTTATGACAGGTCCACAAACTCAGGGCCAAGGAAAGGGTGCTGAAACTCTAGGTAAAACTCCTAACAAGGATGAGATGGAGTTAGAATGGGGATGTAATAGACCCTTTGTACCAGGGTTTTCTAATATAGATCACAAAGTGAGCCAGCTTGACTATAGTGTGCAAGGCATTCAGAGTGAGGTGCAAGACATACAATCTAATATGCAATCCATAGAAGATTGTTTGGGAGATATCATGATGGATTTAAACATTAATCAGTTAGATCATCAAGAGCTAACTCTATTTCACAAACCCACCAGGGTGGTTCTCCTAACCAGTCTACTTCAAATCCAACTCCATGGTCACAAAGGAACCTATTACCAAAGGTGGATATGCACAAATTTGATGGAAAAGATCCACTCAATTGGCTCAACCAAATGGAGAGTTTTTTTGACCTACATCATATTCCAAGTGGACAAAAGGTTACCATGGCATCCTTGTATCTTGAACCTGATTAATTCATTTGGTATCGATGGTTGTGTGCTCAAAAGAAAAAGATGACTCTCAATGTCACTTACTCAATTTTTACAGAGGAGCTATAATTACAATATGGCAATAGTGTGATAGAGAATTACTTTAGCCAACTGGAAAAATTGTGACAAACTAGCTTCGTTAAGGATTATATTCATCATTTTCAAAACCTAATCTTACATGTGGAGACAATTTTTGAAGCAAACTTGAATGACCTATTTTTGGGTGGACTCAAGGACCACATTCAATATGAGGTACGCATGTTTAATCCACTTAATATTTTTGAATCTATTATCCTAGCACATAGATCTGAGGAAAAATTCATAGCCAATAAGAAGCAGCCATTCACTCACTTCAAAGATCGTAGCATATCGTCACCAACATTTCCTCCACCTACTAGATTGACCCCTCAGCAAATTGAAGAGAAGCGTACAAAAAGATTATGTTTTGGTTGTGATAGCAAGTGTTGTAAAGGACATAGATGTGCTAAGAAGAAGTTATTCTACATTGAGGGACCAAATGAAGATGAAGAAGCAGATGATGCCTCCAATGATGATGAGGAAGATATAGAGGAGGTACCTAAAGATTCCCAACCTACAATCTCTTGTCATGCACTTGTAGGTATTAACACTCCACAAACTCTTAAGGTGGTGGGTTTCCTCAAGAAATAGAAGGTGATAGTGTTGGTTGATTCAGGAAGCACACATAACTTTATAAACCCTACGTTGGCCACTCAATTGAACTATTTCATCTACCCAACACCAGAATTTTAGGTCATGACTGCTGATGGTGGCACAATTAATTGTTCAGGCAAATGCCATAGTATTAAGCTTACTATGGGTGGGTACAATCTTGACTCTCTTATGTTTGCTATTCCCATGGGTAACACATACATTGTTTTGGGAGTCCAATGGCTCACAATGTTAGGTACCATTGAGATGAACTTCTAAGAACTATTCATGCGCTTTCATTCTGAAGGTAAGAAATTTGAACTACATGGATTACATGCAAAATCTCCACAATTGGTTAGTTCACATCAAATGACCAAGATGCTAAAAAAGGGGATAGAGGGAATTATTGCATGATTATGCTCCATAGAATTTCAACCCACATAGGTATCTACACATCTTGATCTATAAATAATTCTTGAAGAGCACTCATCTATTTTTGGGGCCATGCCAAAAGGACTACCACCAAAAAGAGAACATGATCATGCCATTCAACTAATTTTAGGTAGTTAACCACCAAATATCAGACCATATAGATATCCATATGCACAAAAGAGTGAAATTGAAAAGATGGTCCATGAGATGCTGGAGGCAGGGATCATCAAGCATAGCCAAAGTGCATATTCATCACTAGTGGTCATGGTGTAGAAGAAGGATGACACATGGAGGATGTGCCCAGATTATAGGGAACTCAACAAGTACACCATCAAAGATAAGTTTCCTATTCTATTAATTGATGATTTACTTGATGAGTTGCATGGTGCTAATTATTTCACAAAATTGGATCTTCGCTTGAGGTACCATCAAATTAGAATCAAGGATGAAGATGTTCATAAAACTACTTTTAGAACACATGAGGGCCATTATGAGTTTTTGGTAATGCCCTTTGGTCTTACAAATGCACCATCTACTTTTTAGAGCTTGATGAACACTATTTCTAGGCCTTTTTTAAGGAAGTTTGTGCTAGTTTTCTTTGATGACATATTGATTTATAGTCAGACATAAGAAGCACATCTGCAACATGTGAAACAGGTGTTGATAGTTTTGGAGAAGCACCAACTTTATGCGAAGCCATATAAATGTGCTTTTGGAGTATAGGAGGTAGAGTACCTTGGTCACATTATTTCCCATGAAGGGGTCAAAGTCGATCCCCAAAAGATCAAAGCGATAATGGAATGGCCCATGCCAAAAACACTCAAAAACCTTTGAGGGTTTCTTGGACTAACAGGTTACTATAGAAGATTTGTGAAAGGTTATGGCAGCATAGCAGCTCCACTCACTACATTGCTAAAGAAGGATGATTTCCATTGGAATGATGATGCCACCAAAGCATTTGAGAAACTAAAATTAGCTATGTGCACTACTCCAGTTTTGGCTACTCCAGACTTCTCACAAACATTCACTATTGAATGTGATGCTTTTGGGTCTCGATTGGGGGCTGTACTAATGTAGGAAGGAAGACCCATTGCATTTAAAAGTCATCAATTCAAAGGCAAGAATCTAAAAAAACCTATTTATGAGAAAGAAATGATGGCTATTCTTCATGCAGTTAAACAATGGAGGCCTTATCTAATGGGTAGACACTTTAAGGTGAAAACGGATCATGATAGTCTCAAATACTTTTTGGAGCAAAGATTATCATCTGAGGAACAACAAAAATGGGTAACCAAAATGTTGGGTTATGATTTTGAAATCATCTACAAGAAGGGTAAAGATAATGTAGTGTCAAATGCACTATCCAGATGGGATGCATCCACAGAAGCATTACTTTGTGCAATGTCCATATTGCAAGCAAATTGGGTGGATGAAGCTAGGTTAGAATGGGAGCAAGACAAGGATACATAGGTTCTAATTCAGAATCTCCAGCAAGGTAATTTATCCTCTGACAAATTTTAATGGAAAGGTAATGTCCTATGGTATAAGGGTAGGTTATACTTGTACAAAAATTTAGAGCTTAAGCATAAGATTCTTGTAGAGTTGCATGCATCTCCACTTGGGGGACACTCAGGGTTCTTGAAAACTTATCATAGAACTAAGAAAGAATTATTTTGGGAAGGACTCAAGGGAGATGTACAAAAGTTTGTGTAAGAATGCTTGATATGCCAATAGAATAAAGGTGAAACAGTTAAGACCCCAGGTTTGTTACAACCATTAGCAATTCCTAGTCAAAGGTGGGAGGAGGTTTCCATGGATTTCATCATTGGGTTGCCTTGTTCTGAAGGTAAGAATGTTATTTTGGTCATTGTGGATAGGCTTACAAAATATGCCCATTTTTGTGCTCTCTCACACCCATTTTTAGTAAGTATAGTCATGGCTATTTTTATGGAAGCAGTTCTCAAATTACATGGAACCCCAAAAATAATTGTAAGTGATCATGATCCTATTTTCACTAGTAATTTTTGGACTGAACTATTTTCTTTTTTGGGCACTTAGCTAGCTCATAACTCATCTTACCACCCCCAATCTAATGGACAAATTGAAGTGGTTAACAAATGTTTAGAGGGGTATCTCTATTGTTTTGTATCAGATAAACAAGAACATTGGGTTAAATGGCTACCACTTGCAGAATGGTGGTTTAACACATCTTTCCATACCTCTTCTAAAATGTCTCCATTTCTAGCACTATATGGTTACCATCCACCTTCCATCACTTCTTCATTAAAGGTGCACACCAAGGTTCGAGATGTGGAAGAGCACATTCAACATCAACAAGAGGTTTTGGCTAGTTTGAGAGAGAATTTGGCCTTGGCACAAAATAGGATGAAGCAACAAGCAAATCAACATTGAGGTGAGAGAAATTTTGAGGTGGGTGATTAGGTATTTGTTTGTTTATAGCCTTACAAGCAGATGTCCTTAAAGCAACATAAAAAGGACAACAAACTTGCTCCAAAGTATTATGGCCCTTATTAGGTTCTATAAAAAATTTGAAGTGTGGCTTACAAGCTCGAGTTACCTCATTCATCTCACATACACCTAGTATTTCATGTTTCTTATTTGAAGAAGGTCATTGGATAGAAAGTTTCCACCCAGATAGAGCTCCCAGAACTAGATGAAGAAGGATGAGTCATTTTGGAACTAGAGAAGATCCTCCAAACACGTACTAAGAGGTTGAGAACCAGAGAAATTAAGAAATATTTGATCAAGTGGAAAAACCAAAGCAGTGAAGATGCAACTTGGGAAGGTGAAGAATTTCTGCAACAACATCCAGAGTTGTTCAACATTGAGAACAACATTGGTTTGAAGGGGAAGGGCATGCTACACCCCTAACCTATCACATGTATGAGGATAGTATTAGCCGACTTGTGGCTTACTTATCCCTCTTTGACATTATATTACATTTATCTATGCTTTCTTTAGATTAGTAGGTCCGCCTATGGAGTAACCATGGCCTAATTAGACTATATATAGGAGGTAGTGGGTAATCATTTATCATCATATTGTGAATTCTACTCTTATTGAAGCTTGTGGAGGTTGCCCCCTCGAAGTGGCTTATTTATTATCATATATTTGGATATATTTCAGTCATATTTGGATATAATTATGTTGTTATACTTAATTCTTGAAGTAATTTCATTACAAAGTATAACTATTTCATAAAAGTGTTCCATATTTTTCAAGGATGTTATATAATTATAAATTATAACCAATGTAATGTTTGAGAAAGTATCAGGATAAAAGGTACTTAAAACATAAGAGTGTTATATATAGTATAGGTTTTTCATTGATTGATGTGAAAATATGTGTGTTGATATGGATATGAAGGGGTAGATATAGTTTAAAATAAAGATAGCCATATGGATCAACTCCTATGCTAAAGGTAGTTGTAGTCACAATTTATTTTGTACATGGAAATATGGATATTTTGGTATGATTAATAGGTCCACATTGTATGCTTATATGTCCAATTTTATATGCTTATATGACACATTTTGTTTATATATATTCTCTCAATTTTTGTTGCTCTCTTTTTTAGGACATGTGAAAAGTTAAACCTGTACCCAACTCTAACATCAGATGGCCTTCCACTAGTGGAGTGCACACATGACTAATGAGCTTGTCAAACTACCACTAGAAGAAAAATAATTTAAAATTATTTTGTAAAAATCATATACAATAAATATTTCAAGGTTTTAAATTTAATCTATGGTGTGTCAAGATAAAACCCCCTATTTTTAGTGTGAGCAATGCAAAATTAATTATGTTACTAGGATCAATGCATATAAATCTATAAAATTTAATTGAAAATTAAATTAACAAGAGGCATCCCAAGGTTGGCCTAGGAAATAGTGAACCCTTCTACAATGCCCTATATGGGTAGGCTTAGGATGCCCTGAAGCACACTCAAGTGCATTTTTCTAGTGCATGTGTGCAACACTTATAAATCATTTTGTACACAAGGGATAAATTTTCATGTATCATGTATTTTCCTTGCGTAGGGACTCAAATTTGGTAGACATTTAAATGTCATAAGAACCATGATCTAGTACACATCAAATTTGGGACCAAATGAGATGTTTATGTGACAAATGTCACTAAATTATGCATTCATGATGTATTCATATAAAATGTCCAAATTGTTAATTTGAGTGTGGCTTGTGATACCCTATCCATAGGTCATTTTTACATGCTTTTATGACCCTTCTAGACATATTTTTACTCATTATCAAGTCATCCAAAACCTTCTAAACAAACATTCCACCTCAGCCAGACTATATTTCCTAGGCCAATCTTGATCCCCCAAGTCCCAAGCCTAGAGGATAGGAGCACCATACTTGGACTATAGCATCAAACCCTAGGGTGTCTTGTTTTAAGTTCTCCTATCTATTTTTACTTTGAGCCCCCAATGGTAATTTCATCTAATTCTTATCCTTAATTATGTCGACCTAGCATGAATACATCTAACCCATGACTAATTGTTCACTATAAAATCCCATCCAAAGCTCATTTACAAATTAAAGTGACAAATCTGAGAAACCAATCAAGAATACAAAAAAACACTATGGCAAACTTCCCTATTCTCTACATACAATCACCCGACATAGCTGCAAACAAACTCAACCCCTCATACCAATCCTTAGCCACCTCAAGCATTCTTAATTTGGCATTTTTGCATCTACATCACACTATTGCACAAAGCACATTAAGTGGGAGAACTACATATGGATTGATCCCTCTTCATAGTATTGGCATGTAAGTAGCATTCCCACACAAGGGGTATATATTACACGTTCAGTGCATCTTAATCACTAACCCCACTTTCTCAAGTGACTCAAACATTATTTTATAAAGCATGATGGAGGGTTATAGTTTGAAGATTAAATTATATCTACATCAAGTTTCATCGACAATCATTAATCAATATTTTATAAGTAGGTTCACACAAGAATAACACAAAAACCTATAAAAAATTAGGTCTCTATGACCAGTTTGGACAATAATAGTAGGAGTGGAAAACTCTAGACACAAAAGTGTCCTATTTTTGGCACTCATGTCCTTTCACTAAATAAAAGATAGATTTATATTCATGACACTATCCCAATTTGGCACAACCAATTTCAATCTTAGTCTCAGCCATCTCAGCCTATTTCTAGCCAAGTCATAATTCTCCTTGTTTATTACAAAGACAAATAAATTATAAAAATTAGGACTATATTTATTACAATATTATTTACTAAATTATTAATCTATACCCTTAACTAAAATAAGAATAAAACTCCATTATTCCCAAAAAAGCTAAATCATTTAGTGAACCTGACTTCATTTTCACACAAAAACCCTAGAAATCTTAGGGAAAATTCATTTATGATTTTATTAATATTCTTATAATTTTCCTACATACATAAATCAAAATTTCACATTTAATTTTTAAACATTTACCATAGTCATTTTCAAAATTATTTCTTTCAACCCCTAGTTGCCTATATTAGGTCCCAATATTTTCAAACCCTAGCCTAGGGTTTCAAAATTAAAATTATGATTTTTTGCACATTGGAATTAATATTAAAATTTTATTAATCATGATTTACTTATGAATTTTTTTTATCTTTACTTTCATGATTGTTTCCTTTCATTTGGCATGAATTCAAAAATGACATAAATACATATGTAGAGGTTATTTTAAGATCAATTCAAATATATGTAATATTTCATTACTTATTTAACATTATATATCTATATTATGTGTAATTAAATTAATAATAAAATTCTTACATACTTAGAGTATCCATTACATAAGCTAATAACCACTTGTCAAGTTTCAATGTCATATCTTATGCATGGGAAATAATTTCCTTCTCCTCCTCTCCCTCAAGAGGGTGATAGCTACTTTCCCTCTAACTAGGTCCACGATATCACCCATCTAAAAGGTGAGGTATATTATAATATTTTTCCTAATGCATATATTTATCTTATATCTTATTTAAACCCTCTTCAACATATGTACTTACATGTTCAATTAGAAGTAACTAGGGTTTACACTTGTGAGACTCTAAGGAATAAAATCACTAGTATGAGCAAGTTAATTTTAGATTTAAAAATGCAAGATCAAATATTACAAAATTATAAAATTATATTATAATATATAAGACTCAAATTCACCCTAGTGCCAATCATGTATATGCACCTTCACCTAGTCAATTGGTTGCAAGTAATGTTACATATCAAAACAAGAAATCACAACAAAGTAACTCTACAATTAGTGTTTAAAAAAGAATTAAAATATAAAATAAGATTTAAATTGAGGTTCTAAGGGAAATGATTAAATCTAAGTTGATCAAACTACCTCCTCTACATCCAATGAGAAGATACATATATTATTATGCATGTCATAAAATTCATGGGCATCACGTAGATTCATGTTTGGAATTAAAAAAACATATACAATAGATAATTGATAATGAAGACCATATAAAAGGTAAATCCATTAATAAATCCATAGTGATACAAGAACACATTCATAAAGGGTCAAATTTAGAAATAGAGTAAAAGTGATTACCAAAGCATAAATCAGAACAATAAAAGGATCAAAAAGAAAAATTAGAGCAAGCACTAGTACCACAAGAATAGGTAAAGCATGTAAAAATATGCAAATCTACCTCTCCAAAATGAGGCTCAAATTTCAAAGCAGTATGGGTTTGGTTTAAAATATCTACAATAGTTAGATTATCAAGGTCAAGGGTTAGGCAAGAATGCTCAAGGCATCACTACTCCTATTCTAGCAGTTGATAATGTTTGTCACCAAGGTTTGGTATTTATTGAATATCTTAAGATAAATCATTCATAGACATAGTTTATTAAAGGAAAAGATATAGATATAACAAAAGTCAGCACTATCATTCCATTGGTTCAAAATCAAAATGATAATGATGAGTGGAACAATATAATTTATTATGATTTCTAAAATACAAAAAATGAATCCAAATATTTAGAGTCATATTCATAGCCATTCCCTCATGATTCACAATCACACATGATTCTTTTATTTGATATAGGACACCATGATAGGGAGTCTCTTCTAAGACTCATCAGTTAGTATCATTTTTTATTAGCTTACTTGTACATAATGTCTTAGCTTATTTGTACATACCTTATCTCAAAATACCAAAAACAATATATCATGTCAAAATACAAAAACATTCAAATAACTCAAAACATCAAAAACATTTTCAATTATATGTATTATCCATTATTTACATTTTTACTACCATGCTAGACTTAAATTTTGTTATTTTATACTATTTTTTGTCGATTTATCTACATTACAACACTTCACTTGATCTTCTTTGAGTCTATGCAGTGACACCTAGATCCTTGATTGCTTCACTCTACCCACTGAGGGGGCATCCTAATTCTACATTCGAGACATAGATCAACATATCTACCCACTAGGAGCATCTTCTACATGACTACACCATCTAGGTTATGTCATTCTTACACCACACACTCTAGTTATTATGATGATGTACATTATTTACTAGCTTACACAGACTATTTTATTGACACTCACTAGTATAGAACTTGTGTATGTCTTAGCATCTACCTAGTCTTGTACTACATGTTTTTCATACTTTCACTTCTTGCTTTGATTAGTTAGATGTGATATGTTTTTAGCATTTACATGCCTTCCTTTCTTACTTTGAGTAGCTATATGTTATTATATTTCTTAGTTCCTATTTTTTTACTTATGTGTGCCTTAGGACATTTATCAATGTCCTTTATTTGTACTTATGTGCTTGTGTCCCTCATGCCAATCTTGTTCGTCTTCAATTATATGTGTATGTGGAATTTTAGCATGCCTTGTATGCTTGATTTCCTAATTTGAGTGAAATGTGCCCATGTCCCTTGTTTTCTTGGCCCCTTAGCCTCTTTTATATGATTATTGATTCTTTCCTTACATGCTTGTTTTCTTCTCAATTATTTGCAATGCCATGATCCACGTCATGCATTATATTTCTTTCTTGTGTTTCCTACTATTTCTTACTCTATTTTTTTTACTTTTAGGGAAGGGGGCAGAAATAATACATGAGGGGTGTGTACCTAGTAAACATTGTGCTCATTAATGACCAGATGAAGTGAGATCTCCTTTTTGGTGAGGAAGGACTACCTAAAATAAGACCATAGTCAAACAACTTATTTGTTATATGAGTATGAAGGGTGGACTACCTAGCAATGTTATATCCAAGAAGCAAAAGCTCCCTTGGATGGATACCAATCCACTCCCTAATGATAAAAATATTTTATAGAAAAAAGAAAATATATTTACATTTAGATTGACAAGAAATAAAATGCTTATTCCAAAAATAAATAAAAGTACCTATTCAATAAAAGGTAGCACAGTGGGTTAATACCATGCAAAAGTGGATGAAGGTTAGGTTCATAGGATTTGAACAAAGTTTGTAGATAGACCAAAAATAGAAATAGGGTATGATTGGGTGTGAAAGGGGAGGAAATAATAGTCTATTATTTTCCCTAACAATGACCATTAGTGGTTAAGGTGACTGGTGATGATTATCCTAACCATTGATGGTTAGGTGACTAGCAAAGGTTACTATAACCATTAATGGTTATAGAAACTAGTTACAGTTACTTGTAGGAGTGTGGTAGAATATTTAAAGTGGTATTAATGGGATGTGGTTGATGAGAAAAAGGTAGAGTGTGGATTATTGGGGTAAGGGGTAGTAAGCAGCTGGTCTAATCAAAATAAAAAACTTTAATATAGAAAAGAAATACTAAAAACAACACAAGAATACATGTATAATGCCAAATAGGTGATATTTTAAATCTCAAGGAAATTAGGTAGCATAAAAATACTTCAACCTTCAAAATTCATGCAGACAAAGTTTTAGGGTCTTGAATTCCTACACAAAGAAATTAAGGGAGCTTGGATGTAAATTTTCATATCCTCATCTCCTCCAAGAGCCTTACATTTATATCACAAACTTGATAAGGAGAGATAAATTTTCTAAGTTGGGTGAGGATAAAGATGCCAATTCAAAGAGAAATAAAGTTGTAAGGTGTGCATGGGAAAAAAAATTATTTTTCCCATGCAAGTTTGGCCTACAAATGGATGTTTTTTATTTTGTAGGTTGGAGACCTAACCATCGATGGTCAATCAAACCATCAATGGTTAATTTGACCATCAATGGTCAACCCTTAAGTGTAAAAGGGTTAAAAATGGGTCTAAGAATTATGTTTTTAAAATGTTTGACAAAGGGTGCCTAGGAGCTTTAACAAGTGTAAAGGGTATTTTAAAAGTAAGATAGCTAGGTGAATAGATTAAGGTCAAGAATCGGTCTAGGGTGATGTGACATCAAAAAACTAGCTGAGGGGACATTTTTGAGTGTCTACATTTTACCCCTTTTTATTATGTGGATTTAGTTAAATGAATTATAGAACAAAAATAGATTGTTGATAGTTAAAGTTTGGTTGCCCCAAGTATGGGAGGAGGGTAATACCCCTCAAACCAAGAGTTGATGAGGTAACATAAAAATTGGGTCATGGTTTGATAAATGATAAAATTAAGGTCATGAGTGGGGTTAAAAAAGTGTTAGGGCATTTAAAATGCAAATATGTGAACAACATGCGATAAAATATGATAGTCAAAATCATGCAAAGATAAAAATTACCAATGGTGAGAATACGTTTGGGTGTTAGGATAAGTGATCAGGTAACCAATCCCCAACATTATCATAGTTGATAGGGTTACACATATCAAGTTGCCTAAAAAAGGTTAATGTTTGCTCAGGTATCTAGGGTATGAAGTGTTCTCAAGAAAACATGAATGGATTGGGTCGCATATAAGGTGGTGCATAATGCAAAAGTCCATCATGACAAAATTGATCAAGGTGGTCATTATGACCAAAGAAAGGTAATCACAAGATATGAAAATAGGTGGTGTAAACAAAATCCAATGGTGAGGTGGATATCGGTAAATGGGTGGGTTGGTTAGTTGGGTAGGGAGTGGTTGAGATGAATCCCAATGCACTAGGCAAGAGGATGTTACCTACATAGTCCCATGGATAATGGATCCAATATGAACTTCAAGTTGAATGTAGTTCTTAATTGTTGAGGGAGAGGGTGACTCTTGAGTAGGTCAAGGGTTATCAAAGAATGGGTTTCCCCATTTGAAATTATTGATAGGTGTAGTGTAGGTATAAAAGGGGTGAGAAAGGTAGGTAAATATTGTTGAACCCTAACTATGGATGATTAGGGGAAACCATCAATGGTTAGGTTCAACCATCGATGGTTGGGTGAAAAACCCTAAAACCATAGTAAAAAAGTAAATGGTCAGTAGTTTGACTTCATATTACAAATTGAGCAATTGGTATTTTGTCATTTCTAAGAATTTAGTATGAAGAGATCATGCTAGTGCATGGAAGTATGGTGAGGTGTTAAAATGAGAGTGGTGCATGTGATTGATTGAGTGGAGTCAAGATGGATGCTAGAGACAATCATGATCAAGTGGTTGGACATGGATTGAGACATCGGTAGTGGTCATAAAATGAGGTAGGGTCCTCATGTTTTTAGCTAATATTGATTATAATGTGTAAAATGTGTGTTATAAAATGTATATCGATACATGTAATTGGTAGATTATTCTAGTAAGAGATGCCCTAGGGCTTGGGTATCCTAGGTTTTGAGGATTGAGGAGTGGGTATGTAAATTTAGGTATAAGATGATAGTGGTAATTTGGATGCAAGTGTGTACAAGGAAGTTAGAAATGTTGGTCAAGGAGCAGTAGGGTAGATTAGGGTCTTGTAGAGGAGCTTAGGGGGTCAAAGGTCACCATCAATGGTCACTAATAGCGACCATTGATGATTAACCTAATTAGTGATGGTCAACCCTAGGGGTAAAAATTCCCCTAAGAGACTATTGATAGTTAAGGAGATCCATAGATGATTAAGGAGGAAGGGGTTTGGGTGGGAAAAAGAAGTTTATAAAAGGTGGAGGGCCTGATTGGTTTATAGCAACTGATTTATGAATAAGATTTATATAGATGACTTTACATAGTGGTATATTGTAGTTAATTTGATGAATGAGTTTTGTTATTTATTGATGTTGATTGGTTTATTAATATTGTGCATTGAGAATAGGTTATTTTTTGAGTAATATAGATAATGTGTAAAAGATCATTGTGAAGGATAGGCTAATAGTATAGAGATGATAAATAATTATTCTTAGAGATGAGGGTAGGGTAGAATGGTTACAGATGAAAACAAGTATTTAAGGGGTGAAAATTTTGTGGGGTGTATAGATGGGATAAAAGAAAAAAGTGTTTGGGAAGCATAGTATAGATAGTCAGTGAGAGGTAGGTAATAATTTAAATGGCCATTTAAAATGGGATGTAGGGTAGGATAAAGGTTTTATATTTGTGAGAGATAGGCATAGGAAATAAATGTTAGATGAAATAGTGTTAGTAGAGATGTAAGTGTTTTAATAGTGGGTATGGACATAGAGATAGCTCATTTATTAATTCTTGATATGGTTGTTTTGCAAGCATGAGATCAGATCTAGTTGTGGGATCAAGTGTTCAATGTCTTTGCAGAGGTATGAGATGTTATGTTGGTTAAGGATTAGGGACACATGGATGTAGTTAGTTTCAAAGAAATGAACTACTACCAGTGCCTACCTAGGGATGATTTAATGATAGTCACCCTCATTGAGAGATGGGACCTAGTGACTAACACATTCTAGCTACCAACGAGGGAGATGAGCATCCTTCTATAACATGTGCATTAGATCACATGCTTTCCTATTCTTAGAGACCATATTTACCACATAAAGATTGAGGAGATAAATGATTTCATGGAGTACTTGTATGGGGATGACCAAGTAGATGCATTGTTTCATGTAGGAGGATTCAACATTAGGCTATTATACTAGTGGGCCTCAAGAAAGAGGCACATATTGATTATGATGAAACTAGTAGTGACTTGTTATGCTCTACCAAATTTAGTTGGAGAGAGTTTCCCTTATGTTATAACAAGGTTACTTATGGATTTGGTTCATGGGAGGATGATCTTCGAATGGGCCTAGGTTTTACTAGTGTAGATCTATAGAGAGTTATGTGGTTTCAGAGCAAACTGGCATTATGGGATCAAAGTGGGGTTCGTGCTTCACTATTTGATGTATGAGCACATATAGGTGATGAGGCCATTAGGCCCATCTATAAAGTGTTAATTGATGATAGATTATAGAGTTAGATTTTATTAGTGGAGGAGGGATGGGGTGATGACAGGGGGTGGTGGTGGTACAAGAGATATTGATTGGTTTTGAGATGTCTTGGAGAGCTTGGCACCTAGAGATATAGTATGGAGGTCATACATGACTTGGCTTATATGGGTAGGGTATAGATAACATATATATCAATAGATTTGGAGGTGGGTGTATGGGAGGTAGGATGGTAACATGGAGTGCATCCCATTTAAAAGAGTGTGGAGATACTTTGGACTCATTCAAGGCATCCCTCTAGATATTGTATGGTATAAGAGGGAAGATGTAGATTTTTTGTTACCAAAGTTGTAGCCACAAGAAGAGGATTTGGATTATGAGGAGCTATTATTTATAGATGGAGATGATGCAGTTATTGATGGTTTTAGGGTAGATATGTGACAACTAATTTTGGCTGGGGGGATGGGGGTCAGAGACCCATGGACATTGATCTAGCATGAGTGAGGGATATGTACATATGTAGACACTTATATATATATATATATATATATATATATATATATATATATATATCTGTGTGTGTGCGTGTGTGTGTGTGTGTCTACATATGTACATATCCCTCACTCATACATATATATATATATATATGTATGTATATATATATATGTATGTATATGTATATATATATACATATATATACATATATATATATATATATATATATATATATGTATATATATATATATACATATATATATATACATATACATATACATATATATGTGTGTGTATATATATATGATTTAGATGATTGAGATGTTTTTATGTTTTTATTTTTTTATGAGACTAATGCTTATGTGTTGACGATGACTACTATTAATTTTATATGTTATAATGATGATTATGTATGAGACTTATGATGTCGATGATTATCCTGCATTGTATAGGCATGTGATAATATATGAAGATCTGATTTTGATTATGATATGATGTTCTTGTTTTTTTAATGTGATGGAAATGTGTGATCATAATGTTAGAGATTGTTGTATGATGTGGATTTTATGATATGTTTGTTTATTATGGATTATGATGTTGTGGTATGTTGTGATAAGCTTATAATTTTTTGAGAAATAATGATAAGAGACAATGTCCCTATGAACCAATATAATTAGAAAGAGACATGTTGGTTTCATTGGCAAGGACCCTAAGGAACCAAGGTTAGATAGGGTTTTAGTAAAAATAAACCTTTGATAGGTTTCACACGAGGACATTTGTAGTGAGAAGGTATCATTATAACCACCATGTTGCCAAGTGAGCTCATAGTCCATTGATTTATAGAGGGTAAAAAGGAGATGACAGGTAAATAGAGAGAAAAATGGATAAGATAGGAACCTAATGTGGATTTAATTACCCTTTGCATAGGTGACCTAAGAACCACAATAGACAAGTCCATGTATTTACAAGGTGTAGATTGATTGATGCAAGAAGTCTACAAATATATATTGTGTTATGAGACAACCGATTGCAGCCCTTTGGTGGGATAATAGGTTCATGTGTTGCTTGTTTGCATAAGAGAGGTGAAGCTGATCAATGCAAGAAGCTTCAAGTTCTTTTATTGAGCTTATTTTGGCTTTTATGAATAGATTACTTTCTGACATTTTTGCTTAGTCATCCTTTGAGGGAGTAGTCCAAGTATGAATAAATGTTTGATAGATATCCTTCGAGGGATTAGTCTATCTATCTTGATCATATTTAGTATCCTTCCTTTGAGGGAGTGATCTATATTTTAAGAAAATGGACCCAAATAATATGCTTTATCCCATAGAGAATACTTTAATGTTGTATTAGACATAGACCAATCCATCCAAGCTTAGAGGTTGACCTTATTGGGGTAAGATGTTTACCACAAAAAGTGCTGATAGATAAGGAAAAGTGAATTTTGGGAAACAAATGATCATGGGATTTTATCTTTTTAAAGACAAAAAGTATCCATGAGAACCATGCCATGGTACCCATGTTTAATATTGGGCTAAAACTATGACGGATAATCATATGGGTATATATAATCAAATGTCCCCAAGAGATATAGGGTAATAGTATAAGGGAGGGGTGAATCTCATAAAACTAAGGGGAGAGCTTAAGTTAGACCATAGGGTTATTTTAGATCTCTCTTAATAGTAGAAAGGATGTAGATGCAAAGCATTGAGAGGTTTAGGTTTTAGTTTGCCTTCAAGAGAGGACAAATGATAAGTTCTTGATCCATACTTATGGGTGATGATATAGGGTCCAAGATAATTGAAAGAAAATTTTCCCTTTTTGTTTGTCTCCATGTTTGTTACATGTTGGTTTTTTTTAAGGATGAGGTCTCTAATATTAAACTCAAATTCTTTTATATGTTTTTTATAAGCATAGGTGATATGTTCTTGGCAGTTGAAAAGATGGTTAAGGGAAGCAAGGCAATGTTTATACAGTAATTCAAGGCACGTGAGGTGTTATTGATTATAGTATTCTTTAGAAATGTAGTGTAAGGATATACAAAGAGAGGGAATCTCAACTTTGAGAGGTAAGACAACCTCTATGCCAAAGTCTATTAAAAAAGGTGTAACACCTATTGTGGTTCAAATACTAGTGTAATAGGCCCATAAAGTGAATGGGTTGTGTATATGCCAATCTCATCTTGAAGCATTTACAAATTTGGTTAGCGTCTTGATGAAAGTTTTGTTAGAAGCTTCTACCTCTCCATTTTATTGTAAATGATAGGGTGAGTAATGACTTAGCTTGATGCCAAAAGTGTTGTAGAGGTCTTTAACTTTCTTATTTTTGAAGGATTTCCCATTATTAGTTATGATTTTGTGAGGGACACTAAAATGATAGAGGATGTGGTGATTGATAAAATCAATAATTTTTTTGGCTTTAATGGAGATAAGGGGAATGGATTTTACCCATTTAGTGAAATATTAGATAGTGGTAATGATGAACTAGTGTCCTTGAGATGAGTGAGGATTGATTTCTCCAATAAGATCAAGCCCCCATTACAAAAAGAGTCAATAATCTTTGGATACTTGAAGGTCATGAGCAAGCATGTGATGAAATTTATCATGTTATTGGAATTTAACACACTTATTTACATACTAAAAATAGTCTTGATTGAGGTTAGGCCAATAGTAACCCAAGTTTAGGATATTTTAGTGATAGCAAGGCCATTAAAATATCCCCTATAAACTCCAAACTCCATCATGAGTTTTCTTGATGGTATGGAGAATCTCATGACTACATAGATAATGAAGGATAAAACCATCAAAGCCACATTTATGGTATAATGAGAGGTACCCTACAAAAAGTCTTTCAAAGTATTCTTTGAGAGGTTAGGTGGGATGATGCCAAGATTAAGGTAGTTAAAATTTTGGTCATACTAAATGTTTGAAGGAGATGCCTCCACATTATATATGGTTGGAAGGTCTAAACTAGTATATTAAGGTTTGATGAAGCAATGGATTGTAAAAAATAATTTAGATTCAGTGGGTTGAGAGGGTATTTAAGATACAAGGGAGGCCATTATATTTGAAAATTTATTAGTAGATTAGGGTACCAACTAGATCTGATAATGCTTAAAAGATGTCAAGAGCTTATCAATGAGAAGCTTATACATTTGTAAAATGTCATTATTACATTGATAGGACCCATTGACTTGGTTAATTATGAGTTGAGAATCACCAAAGATAGAGATGGTTTTGATTCCTAAGGTGAGAGTAGTTTGGAGACCGATAACCAAAGCTTCATATTCTATAATGTTGTTAGTACATTCAAAGTAAAGTTTGAAGGATAGTGGAAGAGGTTATCCATGAAGAGGAATGAAGATTATACCTACACCCCCACCATGTTGGAATTTATAGCCATCAAGAAACATGGTCATTTTGTAAGGGGGGCCTTCCTGATAAAGAGTCACAATAGACTCATCTGGAAAGGTTAATAGAATGGGATGGTTATATGGGAGGGGGGCTTCAGCTAATTGGTCAAAAATGACCTACCCTTTAATGGATTTTTAGTGAAAAAATCAAGATTGAACTCAGCTAGAAGCATGATCCACTTATCCATACACTAATTTTTATATGGCTTGGAGTGCATATACTTGAGTGGGTCAGTGGTGGTAATAACATATGTTTTGTGATTGAGAAGGTAATGACATAGTTTAGAGGTGATATAAATGAGAGTGAGACAAAGCTTTTTAGGATGGGTATATTGAATCTTATACTAAAAAATAATGCAACTAATATAATAAATAGCTTTCTATTTATTTATTTCATTTCAATGAGCCAACATTGCACCTAAAGAGTGATCGGTGGCAGAGATGTAAAGGTAGAAAGGTTGGTCATCCCTAGGTGGGACAAGAACTAGTGGAGAAAGTAGGTACTCCTTAAGTGATTCAAAGGCTTGTTGATAATCTTTGGTCCATATGAAGGAGGTTTCTTTCTTCAAGAGATGGTGAAAGGCTAGAATCTATCTAATAGATGGGAGATGAAGTGACAGATAGATTGGAGTTTTCCTTATAAACTAAAAATTTGTTTAAGGTTTGTTAGAGGAGGCATTTATAAGATGGATTTGACCCTAGTAGGATCAAATTAAATTCCACAAAAGGAAATTATAAAGTTAAGGCATTTTTCAAAAAGAACCCTAAAATGTATTTTTTATGATTGAGCTGAACATGGAATTGGATTAGTTGACTAAAATGATATTAAGAATAGCTACATGGTCATCGCAGTGTTTGGATTTCTCAAGGAGATAATCCACATAATCTTCTATAATCTTATGGATAAGATCATGGAAGATATAGGTCATGTCTCATTGATAAGTTGTACCTACATTTTTAAAACCAAATGGCTTTACCTGATAGTAAAAGGTTCCCCAAGAAGTAATGAAGGTAATTTTATGTTGATCTAAGGGGGTGATCAGGATCTAATTATATACTAAAAATCCATCCATGAGGGATAAAATATCATGGCCCATAATCATTTAAAATAGTTGGTCAATGTTAGGTAAAGAAAATTCATCTTTGGGGTATGCAAGGTTAAGGTCACAAAAATCCACACAAAGATAGAGTCCCCTAGTGGGTTTGGTAATGGGAAAAATATTAGAGACCCATTGTGGATAGTCAATGGGTTGAATGAAGTTGATAAATTGAAGACACTAAAGTTCTTATTTGATGATCAGATCTATGAAAGGGTGCATTTTTCAAATCTTTTGCCATACTGTCTTAGCCTCAGGATAGGTAATGATGTTATGGAGTGCGATGGAAGGGTCAATCCTAGGAATGTCTTGATAAGACCATATGAATTCAATGATAAGATCTCAAAAGAAGGAAGGATAATATTGATGCTCATATAAGTTTAAATATTATCTAATTTTAATGATACAAGGGTTCTTCTAGGTCCTCAAGTTAGCATCAATAGTTGATTCATTGAGTATGGTTTAGTTTTTAGGAGGGATAGATTTATGGATAGAAAAATCTCCTACACAAAGGTAGGTGAGGATGGAATCATCATCATGACACTAAATGGTATAAATGGTGGGAGAATTAAGGTTTATCAATTTACGATGGATGAGAGGAAAGGTTTTAGGTTGGCCATATTATTGATAATTAAATGGGCCTAAGCTAACGGTATTGATCCAAAAAAAAGTTGGATGGGATGATATCAGAGTCCTTAGATTGGGAAGATGAACTAGGTGAGGATGGAATTACTTCCATGGGGGTAGTAATAGGTTCTAGTGAGATAGGCTCTTTTGGTGGTTTAAATCTGAGCCCAAAGAACTCACAAGGTTTTTGAATTTTGATAATGGGTAATTTATGAGGTACTTTTTTGTAAAGGCCCATAAAAAATACTTTCCAAGATTAATGATGAAGATAGGTTTTGGCAAAGGATGGATTGATTAGATAGGAAAAATCAAAATTGAAAGTTTGAATATATGGAGTGGTGATAGGAGCGAGGAGTGGTTGATCAAGTCACCCATGGACAAAATATGTTTGATTGTTGGGAAGCCCAAAGGGGATGATGTTTCTTATGTTTGGATCATATGAAGGGTCATTTTGAAGGTTCCCATATTCATGTAGAGTGAGAAGAGCATCTAAAGCTAAAATTAAATATTCCCTAAGGGAGAGAGGTTGGAAAGTTTGTGCCAAGGAGTCCTCAATGGGAACTTAAGAAGAGGTGATAAATACACTAGTTGAGGCTTCATCATTATTTATGGTATAAGCATCATGGGTCATGTTTGGTAGTACAATTATGATAATGGGGTTGGTTGATTACATAAGATATGAATGTGGAAGAAAGACATCATTGGTCTGATAGGTCATGTTGTAAGATGTAAAAGGAATAGGATCAGTGTTGATGATTATAGCTTATCCTTCATATTTAAATTTGACACAATGGTGTAAAGTAGAGGGGATACAACTCATATATTGGATCCAAGGGTGTTCAAGTAGAATGTATTATTGGAACTCACCCTCTAAAACATAAAATATCTGAAGAATAGTGTGAGGCCCCAAGTGTATTTGAAGGACTATTGTCCCCAAGGTAGTGGCCATTATGTCATTGAAGGAGTGAATAACTACTGTGATTTTGGCCATGATGTTATTTGGTAAATGTAGTTGATCAAAAGTAAGGGAGGATATTCTATTGATGATGGCTCCTCCATCAAACATAACCCTTTTGATATACCTCCAACATACTATGAGGAATCTAATCTTCCTCTATTTGTCAGCACATACATCAATCATCACCCTTTTGACATGGGTGTGATTAATGTATGTGGTGACAAAGAGAGGAAGATCATATTCCTCATAGTATGTTGGAGGTATATCAATATCTTGGAAGGTAAAAATGACTAAATGTTAGAGGGCTCCAATAAAGGATGAAAGAGGTTAAAGGTCATCTAGTTGAACCTTTATGGATTATAGACCCTCTATCAGTATTTGATAGTGATGAGGTGATGTGTTGATTAACTCATAAAAACTCATATTGTCTAAATTTTGGTGGATTTACTTCAACATGGTTCATTGAATGGATTTAGAAGGGTTAGATGGAGGGGCACCAATAATGGACACCTTGGTTTTTGGTGATGGCATAGGTGAAATAATTAGTGTTAGGGATTGGTTGAAAGGTTGGGAGTTTGAAGGATATGTCCATGAAATGGATGAATTGGTTCTTCCTTTACCCCTTTATTGATCTTAATATTAGGTAATCATGTGGATGGTATGGACAATGGGGATCAATTGGACTAGGTGATGGATTTAGTTTCCCCCCACTTTTAGATGAAAGTGGGGAAGTAGGTGTTGGTTAAGATAGTGGTTAGATTAGTTGAGTTGGTAGTTAGGTTGGTAAGGTTGGTGAAAGTAGTTTATTAGACAATAGATCATCATCATCATCATATAAGTGGTGAACAAGATCTTGGAGAGCTTTGTAATTCTCCATGTCATGTCCTGGCATCCTATGGTATGCACAGATCTAAGTATCATCGAACCAAGAGGGTTTGGTATTAGAGGTGGTGAATAGATTAATAGGTGTAAGTTTAATGGTGGATTTTTACAATAACCTATATGAAATAATTGTGTAAGATTACTTCAGAGGTGTTGGGGTTGTTGCAATGCTTTTCAAGGAAATAAGAACCTCTTTAGTTATGGTCTTAACCTTAGAAAGGGTAGGTGGTTGGGAAACTTTGGTAGATGGTTTAGGTTGGATTGGATTAGCTTTGATTGGGTTACCAATAGATGGTTTAAAAGTAGAGGATGGGGGGTTGATAATAGGTGGAAAATTAGAGGGGGATAAACTATCTAAGAATGATGAAGAAGTTGATGAATTAGGTGGTGGAGGAGTAGGCATAGAAAAGGGCATTGGTTTAATTGAAGTGAAATAAGTGACTGGGATGGTAGAAGGGTGGGGTCCCAAATAGATGGAAAATGATAAAGGGGTGGCAAAGGTCAAGTTCAAGGATGAGGTTTAGGTAACTGCACCATTCAGTCTACCTTAGTTGGTGGTTTTTTAGGTAGACTAGAGGGGGTTAGATCCAATTTGATAGGTGGATGTGCAATGCTAGGTGTGGGAAGGATAACTAGATTCTTGACTAGTTTAGCAATAATATTATGAGATGATCTAGGTGGAGGTGGGTGACACGGTTCTCTCATATCATGGGAGAAAGAAATGTTTGATGATGGGGTTATAATAGGTTGGAGAGTGGATGCCAATGAGATCAAGGATTTAGTTATATTTTGGTATGGGAGCCCCAAATAGTGTCAAAAGGTGGATCTATCTAGGTTAGGTTGCAAGGAAAGTTTTAGACCTTGCACTAGTCAAGAAAAGGGCTTATAAATGGGTTTAGGTCCTTGATCAATTGTTTCAAATGTTAATACCTTGGATGAAGAATATGGAATGGTTCCTTCATCTTTAATTTAGTTACAAGGTTCCAACATGATCGTTGCTTGTGGGGTGATTAAGGGAGGAGACAGTTATTTAATTAGGAGTGTAAGTACAGTGTTAGCTCCTTCCTTTTCTAAGGTGTCTAAAGGAGAAGAAGGAAGTTCAACCATTTTATTTGATGGGGTAGAAGAAGAGGTGGTAAAAACAACAAATATTTCTATGAAAGGAGAAGCAGGCATGGGCATGGTTTAATCAAGAAAAGATGTTGGGGATATAGATCCTTATATAAGAGGTGAATTTGCTTCTTCCATAGGTAAGGTTAGTGGAGGAGAAATAGAAATGTGAGACTCATCCCCCATGGGATCATTTATGATGATTTTAATTATGTTTGCCTTATGAGATGAAGAGGGCTTAAATTGATTTTCATGGGGTTGGGTAGGTGGAGGATGGTTAGGAAAAGGTTTGTGGAAAATATTGACAGAATGGTTGGGATATGCACTAGGGTTGTCAAAAGATAATTCACCATTATCAATCAAGTTTTGGACAATAATTTTAAAATTGTTACACCAATTTATGTCATGTCCAATGACCCAATGGAAAGCACAATGGTCATTTTTATCGTACCACCCAGGCATGGGGTGAGAGGGGTCAAATTATTGGGGTGGCTTGATTGGTGAAAGTTGAATAAGGTTATATTTGAGTAGTTTGTATAGGATTCTTCTATAGGTGTGAATTATTTTGGGGAGGTGAGGTTTTGGTTTAATTTGGTAAATAAGTAGGGTTATAAGGAGTGGTTTGATGGGGTTGATTAATGGATGAAGGTGGGGTAGATTTCAACACCACTATGCTGGTAGAAACTTTGGATTTAGAAATAGATTGGTTAGTTGTCTTGATAAAAGAGGGTTCATTGGGTTTGAATGTATAATTCTTATTTCATAATTTTAATTTACCCTCATCTATGGCTCAGTTCTTAATTTTTCATGCCATTGTGAATGCTTCATCAAAGGTTCTAAATGTTTGCACCTAAAGGGTGGGAGTGATGCGTTTTGTGCAACCCCTAGAGAAAATCTCAATGAGTTGTATTTGGGGTAGTGAAAAGGATAATTTATTAATGAGACCTCACCATCATGAAACAAATTTAGAAATTGATTCATCATCAAACGATCTAATGGAATAAAGGTTAGTTATGGAGACCTCCTTAGATATATTGATAGAAAAATGTTCTAAGAAAATTTGGGTGAGCTGGGAGAACAAAAAGATAGAAAGTTTAGGAAAGGCACTGTACCAATCTAAGGTGGGCTGTGATTAATACATATGGAAGGTTTAGAGAAGGAGGGAATCATCATAAGTGATCAAGAAACAAGAATGTTGAAATGCCCTCAAATGTTGTTGAGGCTCCTTCTTACCCTAAAACTTAGAGAATGTGGGGAGCTCCCATTGAGGAGGATAAACATGAATCAGGACATAAGGGTTGATAGGTTCATTAAAAAATTTGTCATAGGATAAAAGGTTATGGGACTTATAGATAAATGAATCAAGTTGGGTCATCTTGTCCATGAGCATCCTTATTGGGTCAGATTGGGGTTGGGAATCCACATAATTTGTTTGTAAGTTCTATTGAGGCTGAGTTGTAGCTATGAATTGGTATGTGGTAGGAGGTATGGAGGCAAACACATATTGTTATGTGGTAACCTAATGTTGGGATAGTGCCCCAAAAAGATTGATAGGCATTAAGGGTTGGGTAGAAGGTGGAATATATCTTAATGAGTTGGGAATGTATTGATATAGTACTATGGGGGCTTACCGGGGAATGGATAATAGTTAGTTTGGGGGTATATTTGGGTTGGAAATGCCAAAGTGCCAATAGGTTTTTGATGGGTATTTATCCTAGTGATAATAGGTGGAAGTGTTTGTGGTATGGAGAGTACCAATTTCTAAAGTGGGGTAGAGGTTGGTATATTAGTTGAGGTTGTGGGAATAATATAAATGGGTGTGGAAGACACCACACCAAAAAAAGGGGTAGAAGTGACAAGGGGTATAGTTGAGCCAACATTAGAGGTATTGGTTTGGGTAATAGGTTTTTTAGTGGTGGTAGTTGATGAACCAATGATAGAAGATGAATCTTGGCTAACATAAGGTTGAGATGATGTAACACCAACTATGAAGTGGTGTGGCATACCATAGGGTAGATCCATGAGAGGAATAAAAGCTATTGAAGTATGATAGGATAAGGTATTAATATAGTGTTGAAAATTAACTAGGTTGTTTTCTAAAAAGGTGGAAAAATCTAAATCACCTTTAAGAATCATGGGAGGTACCATAGGTAGGGAAGAAGGGTGTGGTGAAGCATGGGATGATCTATCAACATCTGAGGTGTAATCTATGGATGAGGATGAAGAAGAAGATGGTGGTTGGCTATTTTGATTTCTCACTTGTTATCTAGTTAAGACCGTATGATAAATTATAAATGGATAATGAACATCTCACCTCAAATAATCAACAAATACAGAAAAGCTCAAAGCAAGCAAAGCACACACTAAAGGTGCAATTAATCCTAAGATTTTTTTTAAATCACTTTTGGATTATGATTTAAAGAGTGTAAAAGGGGAAATTGGATTGTAATTCAAGTACTATAATATCCATCTAAGGATGGTTTCAAGTTAATTTTTGGTGCTCAAAGACTCTACACTAGTCTGGGTATGTGGCTTAGTACTAAGGGCTTGTTCCGCACACTTTATGAACCTAAAGCCAAGTCGAGATGCTTAGCCAATATATACCATTTGTATAGATTTTATAATCTAAAAAATAATAGAGTGGGTCCTCCCCTTGGTGATTAAATCCAAGTGGGATCACTGGGTAGGATAAGGTGATCCAAAGGGTGATGAAATCCTAATGGACCTTGTCTCAAGTAAGTTTTGATGTTTATTTTGTTCAAGTGGTTTGGTAGTGTAACATATGTGTGCTATGATTAATTCATAATGTGCTTAATTAATCTATTTGATCTAATCATTAAGCAAGATAAATTATGAATGCACTTAATTTTAACTCAAAATTAAAAAAAAATTGATGTCTTTGTATGCAAACAAGAAACAACTGAAAATGCAGCTAATGCAAGATTAAAAAAAATGCAATCTATCCCTAAGATGAAAACGTTTTTTTAGATTTTTAGGAAGGAAAAGAGATAAAATTTCTTTCTTTTGAAATTTATAAATAAAAAAAAGTACAAGAGTATGAATTTTCACTAATGCAACTATATGCCTAAAGAGAACTATGAACCCAAAAGGGGTCCCACCAAGCGTGTTAAAATGTTTCCTACTACTTCCTACTCTATTTTTTATTTTAATTTTAGGGAAAGGGAGAGAAACAATAGATGAGGGGTGTGTCCTTGGTAAACATTATGCTCATTTATGATTAGATGAAGTGAGAGCTCTTTTTTGGTGAGGAAGGACTACTTGCAATAAGACCACACTAAAATAAATTGTTTGTTAGATGATTATGAAGGGTGGATGACTTAAAAATGCTATATCCAAGAAGAAAAATCTCCCTTGGATGGATATCAATCCACACGCCTAATGATAAATATATTTGATAACAAAAATAAAATATGTTTGTGTTTAGATTGATAAGAAAGAAAATGTTTATGCTAGAAAGAAATAAAAGTCCCTGTTTAATAAAAGGTAGCACGATGTGTCAGTATCATGTAAAAGTGGATCAAGTTTAATTTCAAATGATCTGAGTAGAGTTTGACAACAAGAAAAAAATAGAAATAGGGTCGTATTGGGTGTGAAAGGGGAGGAAATAACAATCTATTATTTTCCCTAACTATGACCATTGGTGGTTAAGATGACTGGAGATGGTTGTCCTAACCATGGATGGTTAGGTGACTGGTGATGGTTACTATAACTATTGATATTTATAGTAACTAACTACATTTACTTGTAGGATTGTGGTAGAATATTTAAAGTGGTATTAGTGGGAGGTGGATAATGAGTAGAAGGTAGAGTGCCATTTATTAGGGTGAGGGGTAATATGTATATGTTTTGATCCAAACAATAATCTTCAATATAGAAAAGAAATGCTAAAAATAACACAAGAATACATGTATAATGCCAAATAGGTGATAGTTAAAATTTGAAGGAAATTGGGTATCATAACAATACTTCATCCTTCAAAATTCATGCAGATAGAGTTTCAAGGTCTTGGATGCCTACAAAAAGAAAACAAGGGATATTGGATGCCTACACAAAGAAAATAAGGGCTATTGGATGATTTTTTTTAGATCCTCATCTCCTCCAAGATCCTTGCATTTATAGCACAAAAACACTAAGGAGAGAGAAAGTGCAAAGTTGGGTGAGGATAAAAATGAAAATTTGAATAAAAAGAAATCTATAAGGTATGCACGGGGAAGTTTTTTTTTCTTATGAAATTCTAGCCTACAATTGGATATTTTTTATGTTACATGTTTGGATACCTGACCATCAATGGTCAGGCTAACCATCGATGATTAGGTTAACCATAAATGATCGACCCCTAAGTGTAAAAGGGTTAAAATGGGTCTAAGAATATTGTTGATAAAATGTTTAACAAAGGGTTGCTAGGAGCTTTAACAAGTGTAAAGTGTGTTTTAAAAGGAGATAGCTAGGTGAATAGTCTAAGGTTAAGAACTAGCCCAGGATCATATGACATCAAAAAACTTGTTGAGAAGACATTTTCAAGTATCTAGATCTTAGATGCCATAATGGACATCATGTTTTATCCCTCCTTGACAACTAAAAATTAACCAAATTTCAACTTTTAGTTTGGTATACTACACATGTTATTACATTATTACATCTATCTAGTCATACTCTTATTGATCTAACCATCTCCAATATAAATTATGCTATACCATAATACATCATTTATATTATTGTTGTTATATCTATATTTCATAGCATAACACACTTGCAGGGCTCTTTCATCTGAGTGTAGTCATTATAGGGTCTTCATTTCTGCCCTTAGAAGAGGGGAAACAAATAAGGGTTTTATCATAGAGATAAGAGCCCTCTACTGGTAAAAAAATAGTTTGTAGAACACTCATAATAGTAATCAAAGCCCAGAATAGGTAAAATAGACTAAGAAAATAGTGATGAATATAGAATAGTCATCAGAAAAAACAAAGGACAAGAGCACCAAAAGTAGACTACAATGCCAAATAGTAAAGTGTCTTAATTTTTGAAATCCTATCCAAATAACCAAAAACTCAAAATTTCTAGAAATAAATAGAAAGGTAAGGTAATTTATAGTTTTATCAACTATGGTATAATTTAGATTGAGAATTTTTTAGTATAGTTTACTCAGAGCATCCAGATATAGGGGGAATCATGCATAGCATGATATCTCTCATTTTTAGTTTTAGATTTGGTAGATAGTACAAGTTTTAGATCAGAATCCATATTACAAACACTAGTGATTAGGGGCAATGTGCACAACACATTTGAATTCTTTTCTTTCCAGTTCATTATATTACCTAGGTATTCATATTAATTACATGACTTATTCTATCTACAGTTGGTTGGTATCATTTTAGAGTGGCTTTAATATAAGCCTAGTTCTCAGTTTCAAAGTGGCTTTCATAAAAGCCTAATCTCCACCTTTTAGAGTGGCCAAGATTGACCTAGTTCTCAATATTCATTTAATTATCCATGCGACATTGTTAGATTATAGAGTATTCATGGGATTCATGAGAAATCTCATATGACATACATTCAAACTGGTATCAATTCATAGTTCACACTTAGTGGGAAATGATGGAGCCAAAGGACTAGTTAGCCTTTGTATTATTGAGCCACCTACTTAGAGGGATTGGATGCATAGTAAAAACATTGATTAACACATGCATGATCACATGAACTCACTTAGTGAGTGATAAAGAGCCAATGGGATAACTTTTATATTCTTGAGCCACCCTTAGGGAATTGATCACTCAACTCCATTGACAATATTAATCTTGGTACAACACATACCAAACATCACTCAACATCACAATAGGTTTTGTATTGGTTTGTACACCTAATTTATGCTTCATGATGTGATCTCTCTTTGCACACTTAACATCACACATCTTCATAGGATTCACCCTTATAGGTAATTTCATGTACACTTCCTATTTTTCCTTTATCCTAGTATTTATCTTTACTGCATCACTAGAATAAAGGGGGGGGGAATTTAGTCATTTAAAATTTCCAAATTGGTAGTTTTAGTTTGGCTTATGACACCCTATCCATAGTTCCTTTTTTCATCTTTTTTGACCCTTGTATACATATTTTTTCTCATTACTAGGTCATCTAGAACCTTCCAAATGATCATTCCACCTTATCCACACTATATTTCCAAGGCCAATCCTAATATCCTAGATATTGATCCTATAGGACAAGAGCATCATACTTGGACTATGGCATCAGACCCTAGAGTGTCCAATTTTTGTGCTCCTATCCATTTTTACTTTGATCTACAATGGTCATTTTAATTTGATTCCTATCTTTAATTATGTCAGCCTAGTATGAATACATCTAACCCATGACCAATTGTTCCCTATAAAATCTCATCCAAAGATCATTTACAAAGGGGGTGACAAATCTTAGAAATGAATCAAGAATACAAGCAAAACACTAAGATAAACTTCCCTATTCTCTACATACAGTCACCCAACATAGTTTCAAACACACTCAAACCCTCATACCAATCCCTAGCCACCTCAATCACTCTCATTTTGGCATTTTTGCATCTATATCAGACTATTTCACAATTCACATTAGGTGGTAGAACTACATATGTCTTGATCCCTCTTCAGAGTATTGGTATGTAGGTAGTGATCCCACACAAGGAGTGTGGATTACACATTCAATGCATCTTATACAATAATCCCCCTTTCTCAAGTAATTCAAACATTATTTTATTAATCATGATGGAAGGTTAGGGTTTGAATATTAAATCAGCTCTACAATGAGTTTTTTCAACAATCAACACTCAATATTTCACAGACAAGCTCACACAAGAACATTGAATTTTTTTTGAAAGTTTCAAGTCTTTATGACTAGTTTGGACAATAATGGCAAGAGTGGAAAACAATACCAGAAACCAAAGTGTCACATTTTTGGTGCTCTTGTCATTTCATTAAACAAAGTCTAGATTTAGATTCATGACACTATCCTAGTCTGGTATAACCAATTTTAACCTCTGTCTCAGCCATCTCAGCCTGTTTCTAACTAAGTCATATTTCTCCTTATTTATTACTATTTCTAGAAAGGTAAAAAAATACAAATAAATTATAAAAATGAGGTCTATATATATTTCAATATTCTATAATAATTTATTAATCCAGATCCTTAACTAAAATAGGAATAAAACTCCATTATTCCCAAAAAAGTTAAATCACATGATTTGTAGAGACTCAGTGTGTGAAATTGGTATGTAAAGATGAGCTTAAAACAAAAATAAAATGGAGAATCAGTGTTTGAATAAGTCTTAAAAAATTATTTAAATCTTAATGAATATATATTACATTTCATACAAATAGTCTTATGATCTACTGAAGGTGTTTTGTTTATTATTTATGAATTTTTTTTTGCATTCACTCTATATATACATATCTCAATTATCCCCTAAATGATACAATTATATCAAAACCATTATAATGACCATTGAAATAAACATTGAATTTATTACAAGGCCCTTTAAGGTATCTCTAGGAGATAATTTGAAAGAAAGTTCCAATCGTGTGCATGTTCAAGGTATCTACTTAGATAACCATTGAAGGTATCAAAAAAACCTTCAAGTTATCTTATAAAATATACCTTGAATGGTATTATAGTAACTTTAAGGGAATATTGAAGGTATTGCCTATGAGATAACTTTCAAACATGCATAAGGGTAACCTTGAAGGTATTACAAGTCCCTTCATGGTATCTCCTAGGAAATACCTTAAAATAAAATTCTAATTATGTGCATGTTCAAGGTATCTATGAGGAGAACCCTTGAAGGTATTACACATCCCTTCAATATATCTCTTAGGAGATACCTTGAAATGAAATTCCAATTATGTGCATGTTTAAGGTATATACTAGGAAAACTCTTGAAGGTACTACAAGAGCCTTCAAGGTATCTCCTAGAAGATACCTTGAAGGGAATTATATTATCTTCAAGGGTACCTTGAAGGTATATCCTAGGGGATACCTTTCAAACATAAATAAGGATACCATTAAAGGTATTACAAGGCCTTTTATATCACCCAATAGTTCTTTTGAAAATACTTTGAATGGCCTTGTAATACCTTCAAGGTTACCCTTATGCATGTTTTAAAGGTATCTCCTAGGAGATACCTTCAATATCCCCTTGAATTTATTACAATTCCCTTTTAGGTATCTCTTAGGATATTCCTTCAACAACCTTGTAATAATTTCATGGTTAACTTTAAGGTATCTCCTAGGAGATACCTTCAAGTTACCGATGAAGATACCTTGAATGAAAAATCAAATCTTATTCATATTTGAAAGGTAACTCCTAAGAGATACTTAGAAGGTACCTTTGAAGGTATTATAAGTCCCTTCAAGGTATCACCCAATACTTCCTTTAAGGAGATACCTTTCTATAATGCATAAGGGTACCCTTGAAGGTATTACAAGGCCCTTATAGGTCCCAATAGTGCCTTTAAACATACTTTGAATGGCCTTGTAATACCTTCAAGGGTACCCTTATACATGTTTGAAAGGTTTATCCTAAGAGACACTTTCAAAGTCCTCTTGAATATATGAAAATGTCCTTTGAGGTATCTCTTAGGACATGAATTCAAGGGCCTTGAAATAACTTCATGGGTAACTTAGAGGTATATCCTAGGATCTAATGTGAAGGAAAAATCCACTCTTGTTCATTGTTAAAAGGTATCTCTTAGGAGATACATTGAGGGTACTTTTGAAGGTATAAGAAGGACCTTCAAGGTATCACCTAGTAGTGTCTTCAAAGAGAAACATTTTGAACATGCATAAGGATACCCATAAAGGTATTAGAAGGTCTTTTAAGATACCACCTAGTAGTTCCTTCAAGGAGACACATTTCAAACATGCATAAGGGTACCCTTGAAGGTATTATAAGGCCCTTCAAAGTATCACATAGTAGTTCCTTCAAGCATACTTTGAAAGGCCTTGTAATACCTTCAAGGGTACCCTTATTCATGTTTAAAAGGTATATCCTAAGAGATACCTTCAACATCCTCTTTCATATATGATAATGCCCTTCGAGGTATCTCTTAGGAGATGCCTTAAAGGGCCTTGTAATACCTTCAAAGGTAACTTGAAGGAATCTCCTAGGAGATAACTTAAAATAAAAATCCACTCTTGGTCATTTTTAAAATATATCTCCTAGGAGATACCTTGTAAGTACCTTTGAAGGCATTTCAAGGCCCTTCAAGGTATTTTTATCACTCTAAATTACCCCCTTGATAAATTTGTTCATGCCTCCCCATTTAGGTGATATCATAGAATCACTTCTAGACTATGGGTTGCCTAATTAATGAGGTGAATCTCTATATAGGGCTATCTCTCTTGATGTTTCACCTTTAAATTACTACTTAACTATTGTTTGTAAGGGGAAAGGGGTAGAAAAGGATTGAAAATAGGTAAACACTATAGGTCATGCACCAAATGTATCTCCTATACTTTTAAATATTTGTACTATTTGAATGATAGATTATAGTCTAATTAAACTACTTCAAGACAACTTATTCCACATAAATGATTCAATATGAAAGCTACAACTATATAATAGTCAAGGTGATTAATCAAGATGTTTAAAAATAAGCACTAATGATACTCCAACACTTAAATATAATAAACCATATGATTTACTTTAGATTACCTTTGAAAGTCATATAATTCACATAAAGGTATGAATGAAAGGGACAAATACAAACAAGAAATAAAATATCATTAGCATTTATCAATAAAACATATCAAATTTACTAAAATGTGAAATGAACTAGACATAATCCAATTTGAATTATATTCTAGAGGCAATAAAAAGTATCAAGTTTGGTATGGATTCACCTTACAAACTTAAAAGATGATTTTATAATAAAATACCCTAATTTGTATAGGCAACATAAAGACCTTGAGCCATTTAATATAAAATAGAGTGTGATTGCCAAAATTAAGTGTGATAACAAAGACTTTAGAACTGTATCTCTTCCATGAAAGCATATATAGATGGTTAAAATTAAATGAGAATTATTCTTATGTATTCAAATCATGGTGATAATCATATTAAAATTAGAATGGTTAGTTAGCTTATTCTCTCATTGGTTGGAGAACAACCAATATTTAATCTTTGATGATCCCATAGTTCAATTAAACATTTCAGGTGAAAAATATAATTATAGTTAATGTTACTTTGTTATAGACCTCAAAACCATGGCTA
>JARHVA010007010.1:735000-775665 GCA_037957365.1 Torreya grandis
ATGTAGTGAAAATAGGCTTTGTTTGGATTGCTTGGCTGATTAGCAATCCTAATTGAGTAAATGGATGAGAAGGGTATCTAGGGAAGCAAAAATAGTAGATGAGACCAAAATCTCAAAATGTACTTGCTTATTGAGTCTATTAGGGAAGAAAATAATGAATAAGTAAAATGTATTTTTAATAACTCTTAAAAATAGATACTCATAGACTTATTACTATCCCCAGAGTGTTTATAGAAGATGAGATGGAGGTAACTACTACTTTAGTCATAAGGCTTGTGACTGGGGTTTGCCAAATTGGCACCCTAGATATTTGATCATTATTAGAGCCTGTGATATGGAAAATAGTTTCGATAGTAATATATAAAATAACAATGGTTGTAATAATAGATGGGGAATGAGGAGATTGAATAAACACCCCTTATGTATAGATAATTTGGGAAGCTACTACTTCAAATAATATTATTATGCTAGATGGTATTGGGTTTGAAGGTATGCTAACTAGTTATCCCTATGTGGGAGATAAAGACCTAGAAATTACTGCATCCTCATTGTTCCCTTATAAATTATGTAGTATTTCAATTGAAATTAAATTATTCCTTAGGATATCAGTATCCCCTAATTAGGATACCTCTTATAACAACCAATCATCATCTAGGTCATTTTTAGTGGTCTCACTGATATTTTCTAACAATGAAGTTTCAATTTTATCATCCCATTATTCTTCAATAGACCATTCTCTTTCTATGAACTTCTTACTTTCTTCATCACTATCTAGAAATTCCATATGCTCTGCTTCTTTAGAACCTTTTCCAATGTTTAACTTTTCTTCTATATATCCTTCAAGGGATACCCTTATGGGTGCACTTTAAGGAGAGATAGGGGATCTAGGGGGAATAAGGGAAGGATATTTCTATGTAAGGGGTAAATAAGTAAGATCAATAGTGGATATTGGGGGTGAATTGGAGGATGGAGGTGGAATAAAACTGGTTTGAATTGGGGATAAAAGTGGAATCAAACTAGTAATAGGGGAAAGAAAATATGGAAGGCTTAATTATTGTTCCATACTGAGTACAGGAAAGGGAAATGTGGAAAATGGTCCACTTATTTGAGCCATACTATAAGAACCTTATAAAATAGTAGTAAATTGTGGAGGAGTGGAAACTACAGAGGTTACCACAATTATAACCACTATTATGGGCTATTGAATATGGGATTGGTTGACTCTCTACCTCTCTTCCACATGGATTTTATTATATGGACCAACCTATTTTTGTATCTCAGCCTATAAGAGGGGTCTTAGAGGAGGTTTAGAGACCCAATGTTCCTTTTTAATTCTCTTAGCATCTTCTTTGGTGGTCTCCATGTTAGATTTTATGTGTTTGGCCACCATCAAAGATATATTATCTTTTTTCATACTCTTATTACCCTCCATGTCAGTCAAATCATCCATGAATACTATTTCATATGGATATGAAACATGGCCATAGTCAATATTCACCCTAGCTTTGACTTTGTCTAGATGGTTCCTGGCCCTTTTATTTGGATCCCATGGTTTCTATCATGCCCATTTGAAGTCATAAAAAGTTATGATTCTACCAAGTGGTTGAAAATGTTCCCATCTGGGGTAATAGATTTAACCAATGTTGAAAGGATTTGGGTGGATTGCCCCTTGTTTAGCCCTCCTTAAAGTGACATTCATAGAATCAACCAATTGAGCTACAATCTCTTGCTCTACCACTTTGTTTGGGACCAATTAAAGAAGATACATGGAAAGGGATCTACTGCCTTCTATCTTGATGATTGTGAAATATAGTTAAATCCATATTTTACCAATCTTCTCAATAGTTCTTCTAATATCATTAGACACTCTAAGAATATCCTTGCCATAAATGGCTTGGTACACCATATGGTAGATTATCCATGTCATCTTGGTCATGTTTTTCTTAACCTTGTGGATGTGAATAATTTTGAATTCATAATAAATTCTATTCTATGGATACTTACAATATGGTTCCCAAGTTTCTTTTAAGGATAAGTGGACCGTCCCAATTATTGTGTCCACCAAATAAGACATCATATAAAATTTATCATCTTGCCTATTATCTAAACTACTAACTTGGTGAATCAAGTTAACACTAATGATTTCCAATAGGGTAATGATCTTGGTGAAGGTGAGGATGGTGTCTAATAGGGGAATCCAAATTTTATGCTTTGGAAATCATAAATTGTATTGAACAAGGCCATTCCAATCTTGATTCTAGATATGAAACTAGTAATTAAGATAGTAGAGATGACTCCCCTAACTATGAAGGTGGTTGGGTCACTTTCCCATTATTATAAATTTTTAGTTACATTGTTTAAATACATTCACTAGTTCACTAGGGCTTAATTGTAACATATTTTAGGGGTAGGTAATTTGTAGTAATTCTCAAAATTTTGTTCACTAACATAGGTTACTATTTCATTGTGCTAGAAGTGTAGAAGCTTGCAAAAAATTAGCAATTTATAAATAGATAAAAAAATAATTAAATGCAAGGCATTACCTCATGTTTTACCACTACATCATGTAGGTCCATGGTCTTCATTACCACCAAGTCCTATCTATATTACTATGTGAAGGTAGAAAGTTGCTTTGTAGAACCACACAATTTTATTACTTGAACTTCTTCCCATATAGTAAAATACTACTTGAATTCATTACTGAGGGAAAACTTGTCAAACCTTGTATTAGTGTATATCCCTAACCATGTAATAGAGTAAATATATAATGGAGGTGGAATACATGAAGAAAAGTCCATTATTTTTGCACTCAAATTCTAGCTTTTTGAAATTGTAAAAAATATATTGGTCATGATAGAGCTTGAATTTGATTGGAAATAGTTATCTCAATGATAGTTTATTTGAAATTGACTTGGAGGATTGCCTATACTACCTTTTGGATTCACAAACACAATTAAATTTAATGCATTTACTTGGCCAATTTGTGTGGATTAATGAATGCAAGGGCCCTTTGCCTTTTCACTCTTTACTTATTTCATATTTTGAAATTGGCTAATGAAGTACCACCTTTTACGAGCCCCACTTCCATGTGGATTTTCCTCCCTCTACCTATGGGTGTTTTTTCATCATTACTTGATATTTTTTGCATGATAGGATCCTTTTGATAGTTTCATACTATTGTTACCTGACTAATGTATCATTTTAGATACATGTGGAAACTTTTTGCAAATCTACTTTTAATAGGGCCTTTTCTTTTCTATCATTCACTTTATTTGCATGGGATATAAAGATCATAATATGTGGCATAATATAGTTGATACATTCACCCATGAGTGTCATATACCTTTATACCTTGGAAGATTTAAATACTTCTAAGAATGTAATAGAATAATAAGCTATCAATATTACGTCATGTGGATGGTTGTCTCTACTCTACTCTCCTAAAACTTTTGTATAACTTAACTTTAACCTTGTTAAATGCCTACTGAACATGATCTAACACATGGCAAAATCCCAATGATCCACTCACATAAGAGTCTTTTAAGATGTTCTAAGTAATTGAATGGATGTGGGCTAGTAGGTAGACACCACATGGTAGATGTTGATGACTTGAAAATTCTTTGGGAAAAATGGAGAAAAAAGCCAAGTAAAGAACAACATGCATGAGGCAATTAAAACACTTCGGTAAACTAGTTAACTAGTTAGCTCAAAATAAATAAAACCTAGAAGTAAGAAGTTACATATAAGTTCATAAAAAGTAAAAATTTGAAGAATAATTAGGGAATTATATCTTGTATAACTTTGAAAATATTTTTACACATAAGTCTTTCAATAACCATTAATAGGTTAGCCTAAAAAATGAAGTATTAAATACTGAGATAACTAGAAAAATGTTAATTCCAATAAAGATTGAAGAAGTGCATATTAACAAGATATTATTACTCAATAAATGATAACTTTAGATACCTTGTCTTATTAATAATGCATTTAAATGTTAATAACAAATATCACATCAAAACTACTTTCTCTTCAAGATGTGGTGGGTCCCTATTAAAAATAAATTTGAGAGTGGGGGATGTTAGGTACACATTACCTTGAAGGTATATCCTCATAGATACCTTTCAAACATGTAACTTATTTGATGATCTTGATACCAATAGGTATCACCCAATTGTGCCTTCAAAGATAATTATAATGAAAGGGGCATATAGTGGTCAACAAGTATCTCTTAGGAGATACTTTGAAGGTATTATAAGGCCATTCAAGGTATAAACCAATAGTGCCTTCAAGGAGATACATTAAAGGGTATTATAGTACCTTCAAGGGTAATTTAAAAGTGTCTCTTAGAAGATACCTTTCAAACATGCATAAAGGTACATTTGAAGGCATTACAAGGCCCTTCAAGGTATCACCTACTACTTCCTTCAAATATACCTTGAATGACCATGTAATACCTTCAAGGGTACCCTTACACATGTCTTAAAGGTATCTCCTAGGAGATACCCTCAAACTCTTGGGTTTAACACAAAGGTTAAAATCACATACATAATCCCAAAAATAAGTAGCTAATCATTTTCCATGATTTTGGTTGAAACCCCCATTGATCAGTACCATTTTATATAATATTAAAATACATGGTTAAATGTTGCTTTAATTAACTATTTTTCTCTACTCGGTTATTCCACTCGTATGCATGTTTGAAAGGTATCTCTTAGGAGATACCTTGAAATTAGTATGAAATGAGGATTGAAGTGTGAAGTATATGATATTAAAATCTATTATTTCTTGGGATTGACATAAATAGTGTCATTAAATAAATGTGTTATAAATTAACTTTTTAATATTTTCAGGCTTTAACATATCTCTATGCTTATGTAATGGTATAAATAAATATTTATCTCCTACATATAGGTATAAATTGGACTAATTTTATAAATGCTCTGATTAACAAATCTTCTCATCTCTTTTTAAAATGTTCAGACTGAAAAATAAATACATCAATGTCTTTCAAATGTGGAGACTATGTTTATCTCATAAATAATGGTAAGGCCATTGGTGAAGGAAGAATACACAAAGTTCTAGGTCTAGCTGTTGACTCTTTGGAATCCATAAATCTCACTTCCACATGCCATAATGATAAAATACATATTGAATGTGTTTGTTAATGTGACAAAAGCTTTTGATCCAACTCTACCACTTCCATTTATTGGAGTTTTTTTGGATAATTTGGGGGATTTTAGTTGATATTTTTACTATATGGAGCACAACAATTATGAAACATGTCACAAATAATTTTTTTATAAAGGATGACATGGATGGACATAATAATTTTAGTTAAGTTATACATATAAAACCATTGAAACAAAAAAAACCTTGCTTAGTTTAATTGGTTCAATTTATCAATGATCCTAGCACATGTCAAATCCTAAGAAATAAGTTTGTTGGGGAAAGGGTACATTTTTTGCACAAATGTACAAATCTTACAAATTATTAAAAAAATGCTTTTGACTATGTTGAATTTGAACTAGGGGATTTTTTTGGTTGTAATCCTATCCCAATGATGGAAAATAAATTGGTAATTTGCATAAGGCACATTATACAACATTGTGAGACTTGCATTATAGATTTAAATGAAAAATATATCATTAGATGTCCTTATAAAAAGATAATAGACATTAAATGTAGAGTAATCAATTTGCCATACATGATACTAAAGGAGAAAGAAATTCGAAATATTTGGGAAGTATTGGATAGTGAAGTCATTCCTTGCATGACATTCCTAGAGTAAATGCATCCAAAAAGTTAAATCATGCCTATAACTACTCATGCCAAAAAATAATTTAGCCAAACACTTCACTTAGCCAAGTGGAGTTTGAAGCAAGCATAGATAGTGAGATTACAAAAGTGTATGTGAAGAAATTTTGTACCAAAAAATGTTTTTAGTCAAGATTTTCATTTAAGATGCTAAAATATACAAGGATAAAGTTTCTTGATTCTGCCATAATAGATAGGAGGTAACATGTCTTGGATTCCCTTTTTACTAGTTTATTTAAGAAAAATAAAAAGAAAACTACCATTGATTTTAAGGGTACTAACATCTATTCCGAATCTTAGCTTAAAATATATGGATTGAAGAGAATTAGCTTTTTTTACATTCAAAATTGTCACAAAAATGGGGAATGAAATTTATTCCATTCAAAGAGGTTTCAACAAAAGCCACAAAATAAGATAATGGTAGCTAAAGACTTGATGGACCAATTGGTAGATGATTTTGTAGATGTTTCTCTAGGAATTACATGATATGTATATATGCATGGAACATGAGATAATGTTTGACATCTTCTATCATCTTTCACTCAATAATTTATGAGGTGCCACATCAATGAAAAACTATTAGATATGGAATATGAGCCAATATCCAATCTAGAATTCAATAACATATGGAAAACTAATTTTCATGATGTGACCATTGTCACGTATGATGACTTTTATAGGTATAAAACATGTATCTTGTTGACTCAACAAAAATGCTCTATTTCCCTCTTTAGAGATTAAAAAGATCGTATCAATCAAGAATTTTTGATGCACTCAAATCAAATATATTCTGCAAGACAAATGTATTACACACATAAATGAATTTTGGAGCAATACCCTGAAGAATGCTTTAGTGTCATTCATGACAAGGTGGAATGTCAAAAAAAAATTGCACCAAGGACTATGATAAAAAGTAAATTAGTTACTGATAAAATATTAGAGTTGTCAATGGCATGTATTATCACACATGGTCATGGTATAAGTGGATTTGGAAATTTTTTAACCATAGTTATTGGATACTCTAACTTTACTAGCACCTCAACTAATAAGGGTTTTAAAGATATAGAAAAATAATATCAAATACTTATAGATTTTTACTATATAAACATGGATCTTGAAAATATCCATTGTATGATGTACTTTTTTCTAATAACTACTACCATGAATGTAATAAATAAAAATAAGAAGCACAACCAATTGGTGCATTCAAGAAACTTCCTTCCAAGCTATAAATTCATCTAAAAAACTATTGTGGGGATAATAAGAATAGGTAGTTCCTTTCATCCATTATTATATTAAAAAATAACTCATCTTATATGAAACTAAATGTAATTTTATTACATTTATAATTTCACAAAATCAAGTTTTTTACAAGTTTGTGTTGAAATATTTATCTCTCCTTATCTATAAATGTATTTTCCTTGATGTTGATATTGGATTTCTCCCTATAGTACATACCCACAAGGACATCGATGACACATTTGGAAACCTATCTGAATGGATAAAGAGGAAAGATGTATGGAGTAGGACAAAGATGATGTACAATTATAGGACATGTGAAAATATGATAAACTTCATGCCATATTTGATTAAAGAAGTATTATATTTCAAAGACTATGTTAATAGTTACTAGCTGAAGGGATGAAATGAAATAGTAATACTGAAAAAAGGTCAATACTTTCTTCTACACATGGAGCAAGGTCAACCCATCATGCATTACAAAAAATCTATAAGAGATAGAAATTAGTCCCCCCAATTAAATTATGGGGAATAAAATAAAATAGTGATCCAAATGTTCTAGAAGGTAATCCAATGAATTTTTTTTTCAAAGACTTGTAAAATATAGAAAAGTCACAAAATTTGATTTTTGCAAAAGTCTCAAATAAAAGTATAAAAAATAGTAAAAAAGAAAATAAAGATGATTATGCAAAATAATTTAATGAATTTGTTTTGACCAAAAATAATAAGTGTAAGGATATAGAATATTACTTCTAAAATATCCATGACACAATGAAATAAGACATGTTCCCTTATGAAGTTGAATATATAGGAGATTTTTGGCCTATAACTCACCATGACATACCCCTGCATAAAGATCTACACAAAATGGTTCATGATAGGGCCCATGATTTTGGAGTGGCATGTACAGATATATATGTTGGTCTAAGAAGAAAAATAATAAAATTTTCATTTGATCTAGTTCAATATGTGTAAAAAGGAGATATGTTATTTGTTAGACTTAATTATTCTATATGAGTGAACAACACAATATGGGTTTCTAGATCTGAAATGTATATATATATATATATATATATATATATATATATATATATATATATATATATATATATATATATATATAAAACAAAGTAACAAAATAACTCAGTTCATCCCATTTCATGCATGGAAAAAAGATGTAGAAGAAGATGAAATTTACTCAACTTGTTTGGACAAGAAATGGAAGCCAAAACGAATTGACACCTCTTTACTATCCATTCTTATAAATAGTATCATTTATGCTAAAAAACCAAATAAAAATTGGAAAGGTCATACACTTGTTCTCACTAATTTTTTGAAAGGCATGTAATAGATTTTTTGAATGCATCATCATATTAAGCACTTCAAAAATAGTGATAAAGGATTGGGAGCTATTCATTTATTTTGTGGCATTGGCAATTTGAAATGGTGTTTCCTTAATTTTGGAATGAGAAGTATGAATTGCTTTTTCAAAAATTTAGTGCATATTTTTGGCATATAAAATGTTTAATTGTACATGTAAAATTTTTTATTGGATTCACATAGGAGATACGTTATTGATTTATTATTTTAAATATTTTTGGAGAGTTTTTCAAGTGGTACTTCACATTTTGTGTATTCTAAATTAGGTCTTTGCATTTTGGGTCTTAAAATAAACACTACAACATTTTAGTTTTACATTTTATGCTATGATAATTCATTCTTCAAAAACTATGCATCAACAAAAGGTCTTCAAAATTTGTGAATTGGAATGTGCACTTCACATTTTAAGTATTTAAAAATGGTATTCAACAATTTTGTATTTAAAATAGTAAGTTTTAATTTCACTAACCATGAAAGGGTCTTCACAATTTTCACATCAAGAGACACTCATCACTTTACTGCATTACAAAATACACTTAGGCATTCCCATGTTTACAAAATGGTATTTGGGATTTACACCTTAGAATGTCACACTTTGGATTTTTAATTTTGTGAATTTCACTTAGGAATTTTTGTCATGGGTTTTTTCACTTTACAATTAATGTTTTCAAAAAAGTCTTCATCTTTTTTTTTGCATTTGTATTCTATGCTTGAGTAATCAGAATTGAGCATTTACCATCTATGCATCAATAAATTTTTTTATTTAGAATTTTTGTATCAAAAAGTGGTCTTGTATTTTGTATTTTTGAAATTAAACTTCATTCAAGTCTCAAAAATTGCTTTTTGGCAACTTGACACTCACAAATCCTATCTACCACATACTTAAAGTGTAAAAGACTAAACACCTAAGATCATGCCACATGACACAATATCAATGAATCAAATATACATAATGATGAAAAATCAAAAAAAAAATTCAAATTACTATGATCACTTGAGATTTTTCCATGTGGCACAATATTAATGACTCAACTATGTAGAAGGATGACAGTCAAAACAAAATTTGTAAGCATTAAGAGTGACCAAGATTGTAATGCACATCATAATTTCAGTAAATCAATTGTGTAAGACACTATATAAACATTTTAGAGGTGACGTGTAACCTAATAACCCATGATTATTCCATTTATCACAATTTTAGGGACTCTCTCATGAAGACCAAAGTCAACATGGCTGAACTATTGAGTTTTTGAGTGATTGACATGTGGCCTATGAAAGCTAAAATTTGATGGTCATAGGGATGTCACCTAAAGATTGAACAAATAGTTCATGATCAAATCATATAATTACATATGGAATTCTAGTCATCCTAGGTGTCCTAATCACTTATCAACATATGGAACTAGGAGTCTATAGATTACATAATCAAACTAGTTAATCAAAACATGAGATCACAACCTAACTACATTAAATGGTTATTTTCACTATGCTTGAATGAATTTATGTATGAATTATATTTCCTTGTGAAATAATCCACACATGCTTATTATCTATAAATACATGGTCTGTGAACCAATTTGAATGGCTATATAAATTTGATTGAAGATAAAAAGACCATAGGCCTTATGATGGTGTGATGTGATTATTTTACACACTTTGATAGATGTGATTTATTTGTAATAAGTCCAACTAATTCTTGATAAATCCAATTAATTTCTTGATAAATCCCAATGTATTTATGATAGTTTTAAAAATTTTGACGATTAATTATTTTTGATCATTTTAAATAATTTAGACTTATTACAAATACATTAGATAGTGTGATTTATTTGAAATAAGTCCAACTAATTCTTGATAAAGTTTAATTTATTTCTGATAGTTTTCAAAATTTGGACAACTAATTAATTCTAACCATTGTAAATAATTTGGACTTATTACAAATACATTAGATAAATGTAATTTGTTTGTAATAAGTACAACTAAATCTTGATATATTCCAATTTATTTATGTTAGTTTTAAACAATATGACTACTAATTAGTTTTTATTATTTTAAATAATTTAGACTTTTACAAATACATTAGATAGATGTTATTTATATTAGTGTAGGTTTTTATTTTTCCCTATTTATTAATTAGGGAAATTGTATTTCTTGTGCATACATGGAGTTTTCCTACATTTGTGGGATAGGATAGCTTATGTGGAGGTGTGTGTCATAGATGTGTCATAGGTGTCATAAGAATGTCATAAGTAACTCCCTTGATGGAAGTTACTTCTCTATTCTTTGCACCTTGTCACCACCTTTCATGGAGGAGTTACAGTCTATTCTTGGGTTTCCTTGTTCACATTTTATGAAGGAGTTACTTATGTACTCTCCTATTTGTATTTCTCACTTTGGCCATCTCATGCTAATTATATTTTGGTTTTCTCCACTTTGTCTTGTGCAATTTATCTTCTTGTGTTATTTTCAAATTGCTTTAGCATTTATGTGGTGTGCACTTGCTTTCAACTTGTGTGATCACGTCTCCATTACACTCACATTATCCAGATTCTCATAGCAACTCTGATATGGTATCGGAGCAAGAATGGTAATCGTGTGTTTGGTTATGCTTTTAGTTCATTTTGAAATCAAGAGTGGAGTTGTCTTTATTTTTTTTATTTTCTACATTTGATCTAAAATAAAAAAAAATATCATTTCTGGTATCATTTCTTGCATCTTGGAAATCTTTGGCCTTTGGGTGTCTTGGTTGTCTTCACTATAGGGGCTAGTTCAGTAGTTAGCTTGGGCACCATTATTGAGCACTCAGCAACAAAGGAAGGAGTAGCACTCAGCAACAAGGGACAAACACCACTCAATAAGCTTCTACACTCCAAGAGCTCAACCTACAAACCCACACACTTTTGGTTAGCAATCCTTCCAAATTTACACTACACTCCTTCCAGCTAGGTGCCTTCAGTTCCAGCAGCAAAAGTCTGTCATTCCAGCATGCCAAGTAGCAGCAAGGCGCCTTCACTTCTGCCATGCCATTAGTTGTACGACGTCTAAAATAGGTCTATTTTTTGTGAATATGGTGCATTTTTATTGTATTCTTCTACCTAGACCTACTGTGTATGAAGTCAGTAGATTTCATCATCTTTTCTTGCCTAGCAAGGTGCCAAGTAGGCCATACGGCGTCCAGCAGGTTTACACATTTATTTTTTTGTCTTTTTTGAGTCAAAATTCTGGACTGTTTACTTTTGGATGCCCCTTCCTTACTTGGCATCCCATTTGGCACCCCTTGGACACGTGGCATCCATTATTATATCTACGCTTCATTTATTTTTTAGTTAAAATTAACTTGATAAAACAAAAATTAGTCAATTTGACTGAATATTTAGTTTTATAGACAGTTTTGTAATTTGGGGGTTTTTTTATTAAAACTTGTATCTTTGCTTATCGAAGATGAAGGGTGAGGCTTGAGTTGGCAAGAGGCAAATTACCCCTCACACAAACCTCCTTTGGATTCCTCATTTTGTGCTGAATCCAAAATAGGCATTTTTTTAATGTTTTAGTGTTTTTTTTGCAAAAACACTAGTTTATGGGAAAATTAAACCTTTAATATCTTGCAAACAGTAGCTCAAATTTGGGTGCCATTTTTTTCAAAAGTGTTTTTAATTAAATTCTCCATAGTGTAGGCTTGTTATTTGTCAAAAATGTACTAGTTTATAAAGTGCTAAAAATTTGGGTCTCTCAAGATGCATTTTCAGCTGAGTTTGATGTCCTATTTGTTTTAATCTTGCACTGATTGCTCTAAGATGCATTCTCAGCTAATTCTGATGTCTTTTGAGTGTGCACTTGCATATTTTTTTGGGGGGGGGGCTCAATATTTTTTTTTTGGGGGGGGGTGTGATTGCTTTTCACAACTTACAAATCTTTGCTTTCATTCTCCTTTCCGCATAATTTCACAAACTTGAAATCAACACAACTTCACCTAAATTCAACTAAAAATTGATTCTTATCAACTTAAACCCCTAACACCCTTCAAATATCATGAATGGAAGGTTAAAATATCAATCATTCTTAGAAGCAAAGGGTTATATAGGATCACCATGGGTACTGAAGTAGAACCCAACATTGATGCTGAAAAAGTCAAGTGGTATAACCGTAGTGATGAAGCCTATGGATTACTAAGCGTGTATGTGTCTCTAGAACTTCTCTTCCATCTAAAATCCTCCTAGACTCCCAATGACATATGGGACACCTTAGAAAAGTTATTTGGAAAGCTTGATGAGATGAGAGGTCATGAGCTCGAAAATAAACTCATAAGTCTAATTCCTAGCAACTTTGACACCTTACAAGACTTCTTCACTAAGTTTAAGGCCCTTAGATTGCAATTGAAAGAATGCAAGATAGAGAAGAAAGATGATTAACTCATACTTTCTATTCTCACAAAGTTAGGTCCAAGCTATTCAGTCTTTGTCTCCACTTTCCATGCCATAAAAAGTGCCCTTGGCACTACATGGAAAATGCCTTCTTTGGATTCATTCATTGCTGACTTGACTAGGGAGCAAGATAAGCTAATTCAAATGGGCACAATGAAGTCTACTCAACCCCAAGATTTGATATTTGGAAATGGTAAGGATAAGACTTCAACAAAGGACAAGAAGAAAAAGAATAAGGACCAAGAGAAGAAGAAAGAAAACAACAATCCTGCTGAAAACTACACTAAGTCTTCATCTTCCAATGCTAAACCTAAGAAGGAAAAGGTTAAGTGTGCCTATTGTAAAAAGATAGGGCATGCTGAACACAAATGCATGAAGAAACAAATAGATCACCTAACTCATTTTCTAGAGAAGAACAACATAGGTGTTCCTGAGTCCATCAGGCAGAATTCATCTACCCAAGATTCTACCAAGGTAAAAGGCAAGGGTAAGGAGAAAGAAAAGGGCAAGGCCCTTGTAGCTACAACAGCTTCTACATCTTCATGGGTCATCGACTTGGGTGCTTCTCACCACATGGGCTCTTCACTAGTTGAGTTTTCATCTTTAGAGCCTTGTAGGATGACTTCAATTAGTTTGGGTGATGACACATTAGTTTCCATTGTAGGGAGAGGGTCAGTTGAAATGGAAGGAAGAACATTCAATAATGTTCTAAGTGTTCCTTCTCTTTCAACCAATCTCGTATTGGTGTACCAAATCACTCACATTGGTTGAGGCATGAGAGTTGAGTTTTCACTAGATTTAGTGGCTATCAGGGAGTTGCATAGTGATACTATAGTGGTAGTGGGTAGGGCAGATCCCCAAGCCAGGTTATACACCTTCTCACATTTTGCATCAAATTCTTCTCCAATAGCATTTTTGACTCATTCAGATGGAGTTATCAAATTGTGGCATGAGCAGTTTGACCACCTTAACTACCGCTATCTTGAGAAACTTTGCAAACATGACATGGTCATTGGCTTGCCTTGTGTCCAATTCTCAAAAGGACATTGTGAGGGGTGCTCCCTTGGGAATCATCCCAAAGCAAAATTTGACAAAGGCAAAGCTTAAAGGGCTTCACAACCTTTGTAGTTAATCTATAGTGATGTATCGGGACCCTTTCCCAAACCATCTTTCACAAGGGCCAAGTACATCCTCACTTTCATTGATGATTTCTCTAGGTACACTTGGGTATATTTTCTCAAACAAAAGTCTGAAGTGTTTGAAAATTTTCTAGACTTTAAGGCTCTTGTTGAGAAATAGATTGATAAATACATCAAGTTTATTTGAACTGATAATGGAGGGGAGTATGTCAACATCAGGTTTGAGTAGTTTTGCACCACAAAGCGGATTGATTTGTAGTGCATAGTCACTTACAATCCTTCATAGAATGGGGTTGCAGAATGCAAGAATAGGTTCTTAAAATATATGGGTAGCTATATGATTCACTCCAAATCCTTAGCACCACAATACTGGGCCGAAGCCATCAATTGTGCTTACTACATTCAAAATAGGGTTCCTCATAAAGATTTGAAAGGGATAATACCCTTTGAAGCTTGGCATAAAAGGAAACTTGACATTGAGCACCTTAGAGTTTTTAGATCCCCAGCCATGGCCCACTTTCTGAAGAAGAAATGCAAAGCTGTGGAATGTCAGTACAAGCCTTACATCTTTTTAGGATATTCAGATGGTATTAAGGGATATCACATTCTAGATTCAGTCACTCATGAGTTATTCATTGAGAGAAGTGTTCATAATCAGGAGAGTCCTAGAGACTCAACACTTGACACTTCTTCCTCATCAGATCTACTTCTTCATGATGATTCCTTGTCATATTCAAATCAACCACAGTAGGTTCTTGAGCCAAAGACATCTTCTTCTTCTTTGAGTTCAGATAACAAGGATGGTGATGTAGAGTCATCCACCTCTAGTTAGTTAGAGGATGAGGAGTTAACACCTAACTCACCCACTTTCGAGCTACTTTGGGCTAGACAGACACTTGAGAGTGCTAGCACTTGGGTAGGAGATCCCATAAATGACAGACATACTAGGGGGATTTTCAGAGAGATCCACATGCCTTCTTTGCAATAGTTTTGGATTCATAGAATTTTTGAGTAGGCATTGGGTGTACCCAAGTGGGATAATGCTATGGAGGAAGAATATTCTTCCTTAATCAAAAATAACACTTGGGATTTGAATTCACTTCCTAAGGGAAGAAAGATGGTTTGATGTAGGTGGATATATCAGACTAAGTTTGTAGTAGATGGGTCAATTGATAAGTACAAGGTGTGATTGGTTGCCAAGGGTTTTTCACATGTGGCAAGCATTGACTACTTAGAGACCTTTGCACTCATTACAAAGATGAATTCTATCTGACTCACTTTGGCTATTGTTACAGCACATGGTTGGGATGTACATCAGATGGATGTGAAGAGTGCCTTTCTTCATGAAGTCTTAGAGAAGGAGATCTACATGGAGTAGTCACCAAGATTTGTTTAGGATTCTTCCCTAGTATGTAGACTTAGGAAATCTATCTATGGCCTCAAATAGGCCCCTCAACCTTGGTATGCCAAGATGGATTCCTTCCTTCTCATAACAAGTTTCACTCGGTGTCATTCTGATCCCAATGTCTACTTCTTGCGGCAGGATGATTTGCTCTTGATTTTGGTTCTATATGTTGATGACCTTTTGATTATCAAGAATTCTTCATCAGCTATTGTAGTGGTGAAGGCATCTCTTTAGGATATATTTGACATGACAAACTTGGGTTTGTTGCACTACTTCATTGGCATCGAGATCTCACAGTCAAATTTAGGGATTTCTCTTGCACAGCCTAAGTATGCTCTTGACTTATTGGCTCAGTTTCACATGGCTAATTGCAAGCCATCTCTGACTCCCTTTCTATCAGGAGTCAAGCTTGAGGCTAATTTTTCTTCACCATTGGTTGATGCCACTCAATATCAACAACTTGTTAGTAGTCTCATCTGCTTGACTCATGCCAGGCTTGACATATCATATACAGTGGGAATTGTCTCTAGATTCATGCAGAAACCTCATGAGCTACATTGGAAAGCAGATAAGAGGATATTGCACTACATACAGGGTTCACATAGATATGGGATTCATTACAGATTTGGCATAGAGGTTGACTTGGTTAGATATATAGATTCAAACTAGGCTATTGATTCACAGACTCGTAAGTCCACTTTTGGTTATAGTTTCTCTCTAGGTTTTGGCCCTATTAGTTGGTCTAGCAAGAAGTAGAATGCTATTGCTATATCATCCATAGAGGTAGAATATAAGGGAGCTATTAATGCAACTATTGAGGCTATTTGGCTTCAGGGGATACTTTCTGAGTTTGGCATTCCTATCAAACAACCCACCATCATTTATTGTGACAACTCGAGTACCATTCAAATTTGTAGGATTCTAGTTCAACATCAATGGACCAAGCACATAGAGATTCACATGCATTTTATTTAGGAGCTTATTCATAGTCAGGTCATTGACTTGATATTTTGCCAGTCTTTGGAGTAGGTTGCAAACATCTTCACCAAACTTTTAACTGAGAATAAGTTCATTCATCTGCGAGCTCTTCTTGGGGTGCTATCCACATCTTCAAGGGGGCCGTCTAGCCTCTTCTTTCTTTTATGTCTCTCTTTTGGGGGGGGGGAGTTTTTTCCTATAGGTTTTCTCCTTTTCTCTATCTTATGGGAGATTGCATTTGTACATGGGTACCTCATCAGGCCTATTTATCAGGACCCATTTTATATTTCCACACTGCCCACCTAAGCTACACTTATGGGGGGTATTAGTGTAGGTTTTTAATTTTCCTTATTTATTAATTAGGGAAATTGTATTTCTTGTGCATACATGGAGTTTTTCTACATTTGTGGGATAGGATAGCTTATGTGGAGGTGTGTGTCATAGATGTGTCATAGGTGTCATAAGAATGTCATAAGTAACTCCCTTTATGGGAGTTACTTCTCTATTCTTAGCACCTTGTCACCACCTTTCATGGAGGAGTTACAGTCTATTCTTGGGCTGCCTTGTCCACCTTTTATGGAGGAGTTACTTACGTACTCTCCTATTTGTATTCCTCACTTTGGCCATCTCATGCTAATCAGATTTTGGTTTTCTCCATTTTGTCTTGTGCAATTTATCTTCTTGTGTTATTTTCAAATTGCTTTAGCATATATATGGTTGCACTTGCTTCAACTTGTGTGATCACTTCTCCATTGTACTCACATTATCTAGATTCTGGTAGCAACTCTAATAATTTATTTCTGATAAGTCTAACTAGTTCTTGAAAATTCCAATCAATTCTTTATAAAGCCTAATTTATTTCTTATTATTTTCAAAAATTAGATTGCTAGTTATTTTTGATAATTTTAAATAATTTGGACTTATTACAAATACATTAGATAGATGTTATTCATTTATAATAAGTCCAACTAAATATTAATAGTCTACTTTATATCTTATAGTTTTTCAAAATTTAGACTGTTGATCAGTCCATATTATCTAAAATAGTCCTTAACCATATTAAATCTATATTTTCTCCAATCTTAACCTCAACCACCAATAAAGGCTTCATGCATGCCCATTCTCCAATTTGTATAGATGACCTAAATAAAACCAATTAAGATGTTTAAATAAGTATTATTAATTAAAAAACTCTATATCAAGGAATAAGTGGTAATAATCAAAGAGATCAAATATGGTTAGTAGGAGATGATCTAGATTATTTGTTGAAATAATAAGAAAAAAAGGTTCAGAAAGGAAATGAATATAAGAAAGATATTTATGAAACTTATATTATAAATAAAGAGAAAGAGTTAAATATTAAGAAACTAAGTGAAGAGGAATTGTTTCCTCACTTATTTGAGGATCATTGGATAAGGGATACAAATCTAGAAGAGGATACCATAGGAAAGCTAGAGGAGGGTGAAGTAAGTCTAAAAGATAAAATTTCTTGGAACCTTATTTCTTCTCTATGCTCTTTTAATTTAGATACAATCTTTGGTAAAGTTTTAAAAATGATTATTATATCTCATTTAAAGGAGGATATCTCATTTTATCCCCTAGGATAAGAAGTGAAATCTCCCTCAATAAGAAACAAATAAATCTCAACCTACCTTGGGTGGAGAAATAAGGAAAGATATATCTATCGTATTCAATATCTATACTAAGTAAATTAATTAAGGTAAAAACTCCCAAAATAGCATTACCATCCAAGATAAATAGGTTTAAATTAATAAACATAAAATAATAGGCTTGATGTAAGGAAGATAATACAAGAATTAAAGAGAAAAAGGATCACAGTTCAAACTTAATCTTGAACCTTATCATGAATAAATAGAAGTGAAGTACTTAGGAAAGATATAACATGAGCCATTACAACTACTATCCTCTACCACATTATCCAAGGATGTAGTCATAGGCCATGTTATTAGCACAAGGAAGGATTCTTGGATAATGAGAAGCTAAGTGAAAAAGATATTTTCTACCCCTCAAAAGGTAAGGGGCTAAATAAAAATAATTTTTTTGATAGAATAATAGGAAGTGATAAGGATTATGAAAATCAAAATAAGTAATAGAGTTAGCAAGAGACTATATATTCAGGATAAAGGCTAGAAGGTAGTTGATAAATAAAGGGAACCTAATAAGGCCAAGGAATTCATTAATTTCATGGATGTAGAGTGGGAGCTTCCCAAAGCTATAATAAACATTATCGATAATTGGTTACATGTTATTTTTTCTCTTCTACTATTTTTCTATAGAATGGTTAGTTTTCTATAGTTTTTTAAGTTTTAGTTTGTTTAGGAATTATTATGCTTTGGCTCTAGTCTAATGTTTAAATGATAATATACTTTATATATCTATTGTATGAGGGTTAGTCCCCTCTCATAAACCCATTTTTACCAATAAAAAGAAAATATACACCAATGATTTCCTTAACATCAATAAAAATTCAATTAAGACCAAATCAATAAAAATAAGAGTAAAATTACCATTATGGGTTGGAAAAGAAGGTGCATATTCATGCAAAAAATTCTTAAGAAAATAGGGTCACTAACGCCTATTAATTTTTAAAATATTTTTTAGATAATATTACTTGTTCATATCATATAAATATTTTGTGATTTATATAATGTTTGGAATATTGTTAAGGTAGTTATGATAAAAATAATAATTTATATGAGAAAGAAACAAAATATGTTTTTATAAGGTTTATATATAAAATTGAATGTTAAATGAATTAATGTTTGTGATGTATGATACATTTTTTATGGTTTATCATTAGATAAATATTTTATTAGGTTAATATATTGTAAATTTAATATGAAAAATTAATACATTATTTAGAATTCACAATGTGAATTTAATTAGAAGCATGCAGCAATACACATAATGTTGATTATATTCATTTATATGGAAATATATTATCTATATATATAAATTGTAATCTATCATTTTTAATTGGTTTTATAAAAAAAACTATAAACAAATAAAAATAGCTATAAACATAATTTTTAAGTGTTATGACATGCAAACCCACCACATAAAAAGTTTTAAATTATAGTTACAAATCAGATTAGAGATTTGAGTTAGGATTTAAGTTGAAACATCTATTATCAATACTTATCCAAACCCACTCGATGTCAATTTTTGGGTAAATAATAAATTGATCACCAAATGAGAATGCAAAAATTTGGGAAGTTTTTTAATTCATTTACAAATTTGGTGCCCAATAGTTGTATATCAGTTATTATATTGAACATTGACACCACCATATAGGAATGTAGATAATATTTTATCAAGATTTTCCACATTCAATACAATAAAAAAATGCTTCAATCAAAATGTATAGTTCCCATTTAAAACATTTATTTATATATCTTGTCAAATGTACATCACACTGTAGAGTCAAACAATTAGTGAGAGAATTTTAGTATTGCTTTCTTTTATTAATGGTGGAGTTATATTAAAAAGGAGAATGGGTCATATAGAAACTTTAAGACAGAGAAATGGGAAAAAATGTCTTGGTTATAATTATATCCCATCCTAAATGACAACATGATTATATTGATATAAATGAGCCCAAATTTTATACAAATGACTATATTGAGAGTATATTTTATAAGGCCTTGGGATTAAGTGTAAATTCAAATTATGAATTACATTACAATAGAAGGTAGATTATAGTGTGTTTCTCCTATCATTTCAGCTTGGTTAGTCATTTTAGACATAAGAAATCACTTAGTATTCCTTTATATATTTTGATGTCCTTTGAGAATTTAGAGATTGATGTTTAAATATATAAATTAGAGCTTTATGTACACCAATGTTTAATAGTTATATCATTTAAATAAGTAAATTACCATTTTTACAAGTCTATACCCATCACAAATATCACTTTAGTGGATTTGGTTTTGCCTTATATAGGTTCTTCAAATCTGGTCATTCCTAGTTTAGGGAAGGTAATTCAAACCCATAAATTTGAAGTTATAAAATTTCCCATGAAAAGGATGAGATATCATGAAGGGAGTTAGAGGAAGGAGGGTCTATGAGGGTGAATAAATAAAGTCTTTATAGGAATTTTAGAAATGATAATCAAAATTATAAAATAGGAAAATAAATCACAGGATGCTTACTTTTTTATGAATAATAAAGGTGACATTAAGGGTAATTATTCATTGGAAGGAGCTATAATACAACATATTTGTAAAACTATGATTTCCCAAGAGAAAGATCATGCCCAAATTTTAGATAAGTATTTTTATTTAAATATTTAAAGAGTCAATTTAGGGAAATTTAAACTTAAAAATAATAGGATAAAGAGAAATTTACTATGGTTAAGAATGAAAAAATATCTATTTATAATATTCAAATATACTTGACCTTATTGTGAAGGATTATCACTTGAAATCAAGTATCCTTCAATGGTTTATGACTGATAACAGGAAAATGAAGACTAGAATAAATTTCTTACATCTTTAGCTAAATGGAGAAAATCCCCAACCTTAATTCAAGTTTCTTTTTAAAAAATATGTATGGAAAAAAATTATCATGTGTGAAATTAAGTAGGAGATGAAAATCTAAATGAAAAAATGGGACAGGTGGAAAGGGAGAAAAAAATATTAATGAAAATATAGAAAAGGTTCTTTAGTTAATCAAACTAGCCATAAATAACTATGCTATTAGTATATTCATGCTTCATTAAGGTATAATAAAAAGTAAAAATAAAAATTAATAGGAAGAACCAATAAAAATAACTAGGAGATAAAGGAAAGGAAAAGAGGAAAAGAGGTTGAAGATAAGGACATGGATTTGGTCATGATAGAAGATTAACTAAATTTTTTGAAATAATGAGAAGTACCTTAGAGTTTAAATGAAATATATTATTATCAATCCTAAATGTCCATGTAATCTATTATTTTTGAAGTTGATTCTATTATTTTATTAAAACATTTTTATCATCTTAGGCTTTATCTTTTCCCTTTCATTCTTGTGGACCTAGGATCTTTTTCCCTTTTATTTTATTCATTTTTATTTTATTGTAAACTAATTTGGGATCTTTTGAAAACCCAATTTTTCCCTAAAATATAAAAAAATCAACCAAAAGAGAATGAATATTATTGTGTCTTCATGAAAAATTAGGATTTTAAAAATTTTCATTATGGTTAGTCAATCTAAGGGAATGTATGCAAGTATATTGTAAATGTCATAGTAATGATAAAGAAAATGGGATCAGATAATTTTTAAGCACCTAATGCTAATGATAATGTAAGTATATTGTAATTGCAAATTTATAAAAAAATTGTATTGTTCTATCTAAAACATATGTTATGTTTATCATTAAAATTATTTTCCACCATTATATCCAAATTGCATAAAATCCATGGTCCTCACATAAAATGATGCATTGCACCTAACTAGAATTAATCCAATTTGTTATATTTTTAGTGTTATTTATGTTGCCAAGATTATTCCTTTTTCATGTTTTGGTTTTAGGTTTTACATTCTTATCAAAAAGATATTATAATGATTTTTAACCTAATTTATATTAAGAATGATAACTTAATCTAATTAATACATAAAATATTATTATAATTTAGATATTAAGATATAACATTCAAGAATACATCTAAATGAAAAGAAAAGAACTAATTGTAGTGATTTGATAATTGGCATATGATAAATATATTAAGTATAAAAACATGATGAGAACTTAGCTTTTATGTGTGATTGTTTCACTATGATTGTGTTATCAAAGTGGATATTAGATATAAGTAGGCATATTATTTGTTCGGTTTAGGAATAAAGTCTATCTATAAAGCATTTGTTAGACTAATAAAGGTAAGTATTGTTAGTCAATACTTACATGTGCTGGTTACTTCTAACGTATGTGGAAATGCATGACTATGAATGTATGGTCACATTAACCTATCTTTGTATCATTTATATTTATGATATCAAACCTTGATGATGCACATAATTCCATAAATTAATCTCTTTTTTATTACAACCCTAGATGTGATTATGAGGGATATAAATCTACAAAAAAAAATTGAAATTTTGATGGTACGAGATGGTCTCAATCACCCCATTTTATGATTGTCCACTACATATGTATTTGATACTCTAAGATGGAAATCAAGCCATAAATAGTTTTCCCATCTAGTGTGATTTTACAATTATGCTCCTTATTATATGTATATAACTAATTATTTAGATTTGATACTTGGTAATACTTCTTAAACATGGATTTTTTGTGCTTAAAACATAGATTGTGATTGATCTTACTGATACGTTTGAAATTTAGGATGAATATGGAATATTTTATCAATGTACTATAGTGTATAGATGTGTTCCAGATAAGTTCTATGTCCCTTTTTTAATGATATCTTATATATATATATATATATGAGTCCAATTGGATAATTTATCATGCAATCAGTATGTTATAAAAATGTGCCAACCTTAAGGATATATTTGATTTTAAAAAATAGTTTTTGAGAGTGGGTCAGTGCCATAAAAAATAGATTAGTATCAATTGGTGATATTGATCAAATCTAATAAAACTAACTTTTGTACATACATACTGAACTAAGAGTTTGAAGATGCATGTGTAATATATTTAATAGGTTTAAAATAAAAATTAAGGTTATTATAGGTATGTAAAAAATAATTGAAGGTTTAAATCATAAGATGACATGAAAGTGTGAGAGAATGTTAGACTTTGACCTTATTTATGGGCTCATGACAGACATGGTAAATGTGTGTAAATCTTGTTATTGTCAAATACAAAGTATTAGATTTTAGTATCTAAAACTTTACCCATTATATTATAGTAATATAATTTTTAGATTAAAATAATAAGATGTAATTGAGTGTTTACAACACACTTTTTATTTGGTATGAAGCTCCAATTATGTAGGTCACTTAATAACAAAACCTATAATATTATGTAGTCAATGTTCATAGATTGACAATTTTAATATAAAACTAATTTTTTGAAACTTTTAAATAACAAGGGTAAGATTAAACATGTATGTAGGTGAAAAAGATGTTCCCATTGAAATTTTTTTGGAGATGATGTTTTGTTATTGAATAAATGGATAAACGTATGCTTCATTTCTAAAGCACATAGAGAGTTGGGATGACTATGCCCCAAAAGGTTCATAACTATGTAGGTTCTTGGGTTGGAAAGAAAACATGCCCCAAAACTCATAAATATGGGTAAAAAATATGTAAAGTAATAACCCAAATAACCTTTTAAGTAATAGAGAAAACCATCAAGCTAGTTTTCCTCAAAGAAACTAAATCAACCACTACTTATGGCTTATAGATATAATTGTATAGTTTTGATTAAGTTAATTAAAGTTCACTCCATGTAAAAAAATGTTTGATCAAAATGGAATGAAAAAAAATTCATGCACCCATAATGAATGTAGTTTAGGTTGTGTAGTTTCATTTAAAGTAGAATAAAATTCATGATCAAAAGTGATGAAGGTATAATATGCCTCATCATATATAAGAATTAAAACCTTTTCTCTTTCTTATGTCATCCTTGATAGTGTATTTGAATGTATTTATTATAACTCATAGTTGGTTTAAACTGTAATATATGACATAATGTCTTGTATATTATTTATAATATATTTTTATTTAATTTTTTAATAATATCTATTAAATATTTGGAAATAAATATCCACTTTTTGTATAACAAATTGAAATGAATCATCAAAGCAGATGTTAAAGTTGGAGTAAAAAAATCACTAAATCAAGGGTAGTTTTTAAGAGCTTCAAAGTCCTAAAGTATCTCTAGAGTTCCATATAACATAAAATCTAGATACCTATAATGGCTATGGATATCTATAAGAAACTAGTTCTGGAGACCTATAGTAGCTCCAAATACCTACAAGAAACTAGCTTTGGAGTTCCACAATCAACTAGTTATGGATTCATATAGTCTCAGAATATGTGCACATGAAGATATAAGGAAGATTGAAGAGATATTTTTAATATAATTTTTCAAGGTTACGTATATAGTATCTCCAAAAATAGACATTTATAGAAATAAGTAAGATATTTGTAGTATTATAATTTTATATGGCTATCTTAACCTAAATTTGTTAAAACATTAGGAAACCAAAATTATTATCACACTTGATTCTTAGTAAATAAAATAGAATATTACAATTTAGTATTCTCCACTCTTCTCTCCTAATAAATGGAGATTGATGTTATTAGGACAATAATAAAAATCTAAGCTATAAACTAATTTTTTAATTAAAATGGTATATATTAAAGAATTTGTTGTAAATGTTGTATTACAAATACTACCTTTTAAATTAATATAATTTAGTTAGAATTATTATTTTTAAATATAATTCATAGTAATATTTATTTTTTAAAGATTGTGTAATCACTTTCATATATCAATGAGAATTTGAGGTATTAAAGCATTTCTAAAAGTTTCTTGATTAAATTTTTAAGTCCTATTCCAAAGGTAGAGAAAGGGTCCACTCAACTTGAGGAAGAAGGAAAAACTATGTGATATTTCTAAACTAGAGATTTTTCTATTTCTCTTTCAAATTTATCATCTTTTCCATTATTGTTATTTTATTTATATAACATACATGTGTATGTGGTGTGTTCATAATTAAAAAAATTGTGTTACTTGTTTTAATTTAAGCATTTACATTCAAAACTTTACTCTCATATTTTTATTAATGGTACTTTTAGTTTTGATAAGATAGTTTGTTATTTAGCTTTGGTTTGATGTCAATAAATATAATAGTTTGTTATCAATTTTGATTTGATATCAACAACTTGTGATTGATTGGATTTTATTAAAAATAAATTTATTTAGTTAAGTTTACATTTTTAATAATTAAAACTACTAATTAGAGTCTTCTTCCCCTATTGCATGTAGCCTTGGACACTAATTTGAATTGATATTATTAACTAAGTGAAGAGGTTCAATGACCCTCATCATTTCTGGCACCATTTTTGGGGAATCAATTAGTGTTATTAGGTGATTATTTTTCAAAATTGTTTTATTTGATAATTTCACAGTAATATTTTATTATCAATCAAAATTCCTTACTTCACCAAAGATAAAAATTCATCTATAGTGATAATGGATGATATTTGCATGCTAATTACATTAAGTGAATCTTGATAAGAAATCTTTCACAAGAGAAAATTTTTTATCTAAGAAGACATATAGTTAAATAGTCTATTAGGAGTTTACTTTTAGTAATTAAAATGTAGGATTATGTAAATAAATCCCAAAGTAATATCTATCTATCAAACTCCCCTCCAACAAAAATCCATGGGTATAATACACTCACAACATGAAATTATGCAAGAAGAACTTATAGATAAGGAAATACAAATTATTAATAAAGAATTAAAATTATCATCGCCTTAACCTTGGGATGAATCCCCAAAAGTGATAAAATTTATTCAAAGGAAACAATCTAGAATTCAAAATATTTCAAAATAGAACTTTGACATTAATTCAAAATCAATTAGTTTTCCATCTACTTCAAATGAGCCTACACCACCTATAAAAACCATTTATAATGTTTATTGGGAAAACATGGGAGATATAAATGGTAGTTTACTAAATCCACAATATAGATCTACTTCTCAAGGGAGAACCTTTACATATCCCATAGCACTAGACCTAAATGATGATGTTCTTAGTAAAAACATATCCCCATCCATTTTAAATAATTTTAATGATGTGTAATTATAAGATATTGATGAGTTATTATTTTAATTTAAAGTGTTTTTCAAACATATTATTACAATAATGATAACAAAAAATTAAAAATATTTACTTCCACCCTCAAGGACTTGACCATGTGATGGTTCATGGGCTTACAACTAGAATCCATCCACACTGATAGAATTTAAGATGCATATACAATATGATAAAATATGATATATATAGATACATGGATGAATTAACAAAGACACATCAATGTTAACATTGGAATTTAATGTGGAAAACCTCAAAGAGGTAAAAAACCACAAATTGATAAATTCATATATTTGAGAGACTTCTAATGTGCCCAATACAAAATAGTTCAACCTCTTCTTATAAGATAATTATTCATATAACTCTTTAAAATGATATTTTTCACATGCAAATATTACAATATCACAATGTTATATGTATATGATTTACAAAAGGGATAAAACCTTTTTTATATTGTGGTGTCGAGGTGGATAATTGTAACCAATAGTCCAACCTATCCTTGAGAAAATTTTAAACAATGGTAATAACTAATATTTTTTAATATGATTATTTAACCCATGTTAAATAATAGTAATAAAATATTTATTATTTACATATGTAAATGTGCTAAGGGTCTAATACATGCACCACTTAAATATTATATGTTCCAATACTCCCCCTTAATGTTATGTGGAGATAAATTCCATAGTCACTTTAATACAATAATTATATTGAATTAAAATTTTAAGTATTTAAAACCCTTCATCATTCCAAATTCACCTTTTGAAACAAAAGTAATTGTTATCACTCAGAAGTGCACCCTTACAAGAATGTGTGCCCGTAATCACTCGTATTGATACAATGGAAAATATCCAAGGTGTGGGTGAAATTATATCAGATATAATATCTAGATTAAGTTTTTGTTCCCTTTGGTACACTTAACTACTTCTCTCTAAACTCTCTAATTTTATGCTTTTTTGACTAGGAAAAGCGTAAAATGGGTAAAACATAAGCTAAAATTGAATATAAAATTGAAAATTTTGGGTGATGCACCATGTTAAGATAAATTATGCATATAATTTACACAATTTGGAAACTTAATAACTTTCACACATTTACTTAATCTTCATACAATGACTCTTGCATTAGTATTCCATACACAAGTCTTGACAGACACTTACACTAGCTTGGAATAAATGAATAATAGTTGAATTCACTTCTAGATTAGGTAGAAGTTAGAATTGGGAACTTTATATGACCTGAAATAATTTTAATTTTATATATAAAATTTAAATAATTAGATGTAAACATAAAAAAAACAATCATTCATTAATTTATATCAGTGAACATGAGCCATACACTTCATGAACAACCTAAAAATGAAGTAAAATTTAGTTCTTTATTACTTCAAAGGTTATGTAGTAAAAATTTGGGTATATTTTATGTATATCCAAATAATAATATCCCCATAAATTCTCAAAAATTAAGATACATTTAGAAAAGGAAGTAAGGAGAGACGAGACAAGTAACTCCAAACTAGGGATGAGTCATCATCCTAGTCCCAGTTCACTCTTGATTCCATTGAAAATTTAACTCAAAATTCAAAAAAACATAAAACTTAAAAATACCTATGTATTATATATTTATTTTAAATATATTTTCTTTGAATATGGCATAGGAGAGAGAGAAGCTTGTTTGATTTTGTTGGAACAAATCCTAGTTCTTCATGCATGCATTGATTGTTTTCAGTCTCGAAGAGATTGATCATTTTAAATTATCTATGTTCAAAAAATTTTTTTAATATCCTTGGTACTTTCAATTAAATCCTTTTTATCTTTAATTCATCTTTAATTTTGACTTTAGTTATCTTCATTACATCTTGGAGTTTAAATTCAACTATCTCACTTGCATCTTGCATGCATGATTATTCTTCTTAAGTTTGTAAAATTAGCTCTAAGGGGGAATAGTATGAGAGAGATTACATTTTGAATATATAAGGAGTATATTTAACTAAAATATGTCCTAAAGTACTAATAAATACTTCAACTCAACTCCTTCATTCTTGCATGTTTTGATCACCCCCTTTTATGGCTCCTTGAAGGCTTCTTGTTGTTTTCTTGACTTTTTATAAATTTAAATCAAAAGGTCATAGTATATAGAGATATTTATTTATATGGGAGACTAATTCAAAACTTTATTCTATTTATAAATACAAATATTTAACCTCTTCTTGATCTTCACTTAGCAAAGAGAACCTGTGTTTGACTAGGCAAGATTGTTGAATGCACAATGCATTAGTTGAACTTGTAAATTGTCTTCTTCCTCAAGGATGGAATATAATTTGTATTTATTGTATGTTTATGTTTTTTAAAACTACATTAAATATCCTTTATTAAATTTCATTATCCTATGAACAATCATAACTCTTCATACTAGTTTTTCTTGGATATGCCTATCTTTTGTAACTTGACAAACTTCTTGAATGTAGCATGAAAACATATAAATTGATAATTTTTTATTATTTAAATATATAATTATTTTAAATATTATTTTAAAATTATCACAATGGTATCACATACCTTTAAACCAAATTTTATCTCCAAATTCTATGTGCAACTTCAAAACATGCTCTTTTGTGCTCTTTAGGCCTCTAGAAACCTTGATTTGGATTTGGGCATGTAAAATGATTTATAGGCCTCAAAAAAAACTCATAATATAATAATTTTATATATATAAATGTTAAATACCTTTAAAAATTTTAAAATATTGAAAACACTTCACTAAATTCATAAAAAAGTGCCTGCTTGTTGCCCATAAGGTGACTTTGAGATGTTTTTCAATGAGATGAGCCTATTTTGAATTGGTTTTGATTGAATGTGAATGTATAAATAAATTTAAATGAATTATAAAGACCCTAAAATAATTTTTTCCCTTGGAATTATCTAAAACACTCATTTTTATCTCTATTAGTGAGCAAATTAGTGAGAAAACCTTGATTTTCTTCATGAACAGACCTATGTTTTGCAATTTTATCTCTCATAAGGTACATTAAAAAAAAATTAAAAAAATTAAACCTTAAATTACATTAAAAATCCTTAAATGTTAAATTTCAATATATTTCATTTAACAAAACTCAAAATATGCACTTTTGTTGTTTCCTAGCTTGCACAATTTCATTTATGCATGTCTATAAGTCTACATTTTTACATTTTATTAAGTTTTATAAGTATTAAATACACATTTAATTTTTTAATAATAAATTTAAGATCCAATATAACCATTTAAACCATTTTATATTCTCAAATAGTCAATTAAGTCTCTCAAAAAATGCCATTTCTAATGTCTCTTTTGCTTGCCTAAAACCCTACAACCTATGCCTTTACCTTTATCCATTATTTTAATTAAATTTTTTATTGAGTAATGTGTAGTAATTTTATTCATTCCAAATATTATCTCAATTTTTTTTCAACAAGGAACTAAAAAATCCAATCACATCTACTAAAACTGAGCTATTGAGGTTTAAGAAGAGTTTTAGAGCGCTTTTTCTTCTTAATGATTGTTCATAAAGTTAAGCACCTATAACTTGAAAAAAATAAATGAAATTTTTAAATAATATTTTAAAAAATATTATAATAATAAAATTATAATAAAATGATCTTCTCTTTCATGAAACAAACATTTGAAATTTACCTTTACTAGTTTGTAACTAGTTAGTTTGAGGAATAAAAGAAACTTTTACCAAAATTTGAAATGTGAGCTATTATTTAGCATGATTTTTCCTTGATTAATATTTTATGATGTTTTATATAATTTTTTTTTTCATTCCATTAATTTATTCTTTTTTAAAATATGCACATAAGCAACCTTGACCAATGGTGGCAAAATTTTCAACATGAAATGTAACCTATAAACTACTCAAGACACTTTTACCAAAATTTGAACTGTGAGCTATTCTTTAGCATGATTTTTCCTTGATTAATATTTTATGATTTTTTACATAAAATATTTATTTTTCACTCCATTAATTTATTCTTTGTTAAAATATTCACATAAGCAACCTTGACCAATGGTGGCAAAATTTTCAATATGAATTGTAACCTATAAACTACTCAAGGTAAGTTTTAGGCTAGCATGATTGTGAGACTAAATCTCATATTTTATCATGAATAATTAAAAAATAATATTTTGAGCATTTTATATCATAATAAAATCCATTAAAAATTATACTTTTATGTATTGGGTACAAAAGTAAAAGTTTTGCATGAAGTTTATTTAAATCACATACCTTCCACACAAAGTTTACAATGATTTACAATGAGAATAAGTATATAAAATAATAAGGAAAACATTTCCATTATTAATTTATATTTGCATGCACACTCCCATTCAATGGAAACTTTGAGAGGCCCAACATTTCATGAAATTGATAGAACTTGGTAGCATCAAGCAATTTTATGAAGATATATGTCACTTGTTCATATAAATGAAAAAATTGTAGATCAATATCACCATTAAGGACCTTATCTTAGATAAAATGCACATGAAATTCAATATTTTTATTTTATGGTGCTAAAGTGGATTTCTTGTTAGAGATATACAACTTTAGTACCTACACAAAATTTAAACATATATCAAAAAGTAAATTCATGATAACATATTAAGGTTAGAATCATAATAACTAAATACATAAAGATAAAATATGACATATGTTTATCTATGGTAAATCATATTTTAAATAATCAAGTCATGTTTTATGAAAACAAGTTCACTACTTTGGTTACAAAGTTAGTGAAAAACATAAATCATTGTATGCAATTAATTATTAAACATCTCTAATATTGACAAGATGAGTGTCCCCAACTTTAATGCAATGCACATATAATAATTTTACTAATAATATGATACTAATTTTATCCAAACATTAGATATATTTTTTTAACCAATAATTCGTTTTATAATTTTATTCTTAACAAAATATTTCAAGTTTAATATGCTTTAGTTTTACAATGATATATAATTGTATTTAACAAAATATTGAGATATGTAACCTCACATACATTAATATGGATAATTTTAGCATGATATGCAATCATCCAATCAACCAGATATGAGACTTAAACAAATAATTTAATATCTGTATTAATATAATGTTTAGTAAAGTCAATTATGAAGACTCAATTAATAATACAAACTCCATTTATGCTTTGCATTTTATAATATATCTCATTATCCAATGAAGAATATAAGCATGAAATTTATCCACTAATCAAATGAAATCATCCTAGCAATTTGAAACAAAAAAGATCCAAACTTATCAAGAATAGTTTTTTACCAAATGCAATAACTAAACAAGATCATCTCATCAAATTAATCACTATGCTTATGCATATAATGTATTTCAATTCTAATTCATATGAATTGAAAATATAATGTTAGTATAATTTATTTGATTTCTTATCTACAAAAAATATATCTATTATACTATAATTTTAATTATAAATTAGTAAGAATCAAACTAAATAGGTTTACGACCAAATATAAATGTAGTTGAGACACTATAAACTTTTTAAATAATAATAAAACTATTATAATGGCAAATGATATACCATGAACATACATGTATTTTGGTGTATAAAAAATAAAAATATTTAGTAGGGACTCTATTTAGAATATGAACAATAGTATTTATTAATTTATCCCATAAGGACTTAATAACATTTATATAATGCAACATTGTTCTTACCATTTCTATAATGGTGTAGATTTTCCTTTCAATAATACTATTTTACTGAAGGGAATAAGGGTTTTTTAGTTCATTTGAATACCACAACTAATACAAATGAAATAACCTATTTACTAATGCATTCACCACCATTATTAAATCTTAAACTCTTAATATAAAAAATATAAGCATTTTCAACAATAACTTTAAATTACTTGAATTTAGACAATACTTTAGTTTTATTTTTAATGAAATGTGACCAAATAATTGTAATATAATCATCTATAAAAGTAACAATATATAAAGAAGCATTAAGAGATACAACTTCAATAGGTCTTAAAACATCACTATGAATTAATTCTAAAGGATGTAAGGAATTTGCATCATGATTCTTATGAAATGGGTTAGTATGATAATTACCACATTAACAATTATCACAAGTTTCATGATGAGAAGATATAGAAGCAAGTACAACAACAAGATTATGAACAAACATATCATGTAAAATTATAAAATTAACATGTCCTAATATTTCATGACATAATGGAGATTCATTTTTACTATGAATTGAAATAAAACACATAGAATAAGCAAATAAAATGTATAAACCATTCATTTAAACACCTTCAACAATTAGAGAACCAGATTGATTTCTAATGGACTAGTTAGAGTTAAACAATGTTATAGTGAAATTGTCATTTGTAAATTGAGAACACAATAACAATTTTTTCTTAAGTTTAAGTATAAAGGAAACATCATTAATAACAATATTTATAAATTTTATTTTTCCTTGTTTAGTTGCTTCTAAAATTAATCATATCCTAAGTAAATATTTTTAGAGATATCTCTAGAATCATACAAAATATTAGAATAGTAATTCATATGTTGGGATGCACTACTATCTAAAATCAATTCATTCTCATTAGAAGTAAACAAGGTAGCATATAAAGAAATAGCATTAGAATTATGTTCCTAATTATTATTCTAACTAGGGTTTTGATTCTTCTAATGTGTTTGATTAGATTTCTTCCTTTTGTCATTTTTAGAGGATTGATTATTAAATCTATCTTTGTTTTTATAACAAGTTTCACTTATATGACCAAATTTACCATAAATGTTATAATTACCACTAAAATTAGGTTTATGATTCTTATTAATACATCTCTTGTTCTTATTTTTTCCTTTAGTGAAATTAGAGTTAGGTTTATAGTTCATATTGTTCTCAAAAATACGATTGAGACCAAGAAGTGCTTGAGTATCATTATCTTTAGAATAAAAATTAGACATCACCTACTCTTCTTAAATAAAAAGAGATAACATGGTAATGAGGTCTAGGATATCTTGCTCTACTTGGTGCTTTGAATTCAAAATTGAGATAAAATTATGAATTTTTTCATGAATGTTAATTTGAATAATAAAAAAGTAGTTGATTTTTAATCAAATTATAGTTACAACCATCTAATTGAGCTTTAATATTTTTAATTTTAGTAAAAAAATAACAATATGTTCATCACCTTTCATAGATATAATTAGCAATTCAATATTAGATTTAATAATTTTATAAAAATGAGTTTCCTCATGCATTAACTCAAGGAGATTCCAAGCATCACTAAGAGACTTATGATTGACAATATGGAGTAGGAATTCATCCTTAAACACTCCATAAGATAATTTACATGACTTCTTTAAATTTTTGTTGAAACACATTTAAATTTTTAGGGGTAATATGTCATCTTAAAGGGGATTTTTCAATATCAATGATAATGTTACACAATTTTTAGGCCATAAATTCTACTTTGACATGAATTTTCCATAGGTTATAGTTAGATATATTAAGCATTTATGATTTTTTTAGTATAAAATTAAGATAAGCCATTACTTCCCATTCAAATTGAAACTAAGACACTAGATAAAGCTTAAATTTGAACCCTTTTTAATGTGAATTTATACTTTATTTGAAAATAAAGTAAATTTTAAGTGTAAATAAATAATAATTGTTTAGATTAATTCTAGATAAATAAAAAAAATTATGAAAGATTACAACAAAATAAGGTGTCACAAGTGTCACAAAAATACACTAATATAAGAAAAATTATTAAAAATGACCTTGTTTAATGTGAATTTTACCTTTATTTGATATAAAATAAAATTATAAGCATAAAAAACTAAGTTTTTTTAAATATATGTTAAACAATATGAAAAAATTGAAGCAAAATACATTATTTTATGTGTTACAATAGTCACATATAAAATAACTATTTAAAAACTATGATTAAAAAAGTGTGAAATATATAATAGGAGGTTTCAAAACAAAATTTGGATAATACCAGTGCATCTAAAGCATGCCAAAACCTAGGAATCAACTAGTCACAAGACTATGCTCGATAATATATACACTAGGTCAAATGTCATAACAAGTTTGATAGGTTAAGGGTTTTGCACATGATAAAATTTGACACACAAACCAAAAAATATAATTAAATTAAAAAAAATAACCTAGATAAATTAATTTGAAAAAAAGAATTAGAGGTAATGAGTTTTGAATAAATAATTGCCAACTCTTCTACTAGACTAATCATGAATTTAAATGCACAATGTTATTAATAAACATTTTAAAATTAATTTTATTTTAAATAAAATAAAATAAAAATTATAATAACATGCATGTAAAAATATCATTAAATTAAAATTACTTTTTTAAAACTTTTGGAATAAAAAACTAGGCAAAGAAAAGTGGGGGCCACTGCCTGTGTGGAAAATAAGGAATACAATATTTAAATTATTTATTAAATATACTTGAAAATTGTGTACTTAGATCTAAAATATTTTAAGTCTAAAAATGGAATAGGAGGAAAATAAAGTATTTACTATAGGTTGGAGGAAGCCTTCTCAGGCTCTCAAACTTGTCAAGTAGCCTTTAATCCTCTCTGCAAAACTAATCCAACACTCAAAAAATAATTTTGTATCCATTTTTTTTTTTTGAATTCATGAGATGATATAGTTGTACATGGATTCCTAGAAGGTATAAAAACTTCATAGATGCTTGGAATGGCCTTCTTGGCTCTTGAAACTTTGTAAGAAACCTTCAAATCTTAAAACTAAGCATCAAAAACCTTCAAGATTGAAATTTTATAACTAAAATATTATTTTCCTAATTTTCCAACTATAAGAGACCATACTATGGTATCTAGGAGGTAAAATTTATTTAAAATTTTGAATCGGTTGATTTAAAATCTCTATGGGAGGGTTAACAGTGTAGAGAAACAATAAAAATCAATCTTATAAATTCAATAATGAAGGTAAAAGAAAATATAATAAGATTTATAAATTTATTAGTGTTCAAAATGCCATAAAGGGCCATAACACCATGCCTAAATGAGATAAAAATTCATAATTTTGAACCAGAAGTTGAGTAGAGTGATCCAAAGTCTTTGTATAAGGTTTAGCTAGACTGCAATGTAAAAGATCTCAAATTTAAAGTATGGAAATAGGTTTCACATGAAATAATATAATTTTAATAAGTTTTCATCATCTGAGTCCATATTAGACCATACCACCATACCCTAAGGGAATATATCTTCTTTTACTTTTTTGATGTCTAGATTGCTCAAAATGCAGGGCTTATGTAGATATAATGTAAATTGTATTGTTTACAAGGTCTTAGTGATGCCAACAAAACATATTAATATTGTGTACCTATTATGGCCATGCAAGGTTTGTAAAACACTAAAATTGAACTGAATTTTCTTGAATGATGTTTGGATCCTCCAACAATAATATCTTGTCAATCAACACATATCACTATAGCTCTAATACCATGATATAATTTAAGATGCATTTACAATATGATCACACAAGATATATCTAGATAAAAGGATGAATTAGAAAAGATAGATCAATTTTGACATGGAACTTTAATGTAGAAAACCTAAAAGAGGTGAAAAACCATAAATGGATATATTCATATATTTGAGAAACTTCCAGTGTACCCAATACAAAATCCTTCAACTTCTTACTTCTTCTCAAACCATTCTTCATAAAAATCTTCACAATGATATTTTCCACACATAAATATTACAATATCACAATTTTGTATGTATATGATTTACTAAAGGGGTAAAACCCTTATTATATTAGGGTGTGGAGGTGGACCATTATAGCCAATGGGTCCAACCTCTCACCAAGGAAATTTTAAGCAATGATAATAATTAATATGTTTTACTATTTTATTTACATTATGATTTAACCCATGTTAAATAATAAAAGAAAATATTTATTATTTACCTATGTAAATGTACTAAGGATCCAATAAAGGCACCACTTAAGCATTATATGTTCCAACATGCACATGGACTTAAATGGAAATTGTATTATTGGATAAATATAAAGATTACTATCAGGTATAATATTTTAAATAAGAAATATTTTGAATGAAACAAAAATAGGATGAAAACATGGAAGGTTATCTAGATTGATTTTAATTTATCTATAGACAATGTGGAAATGGGTTAGATGAGGAACTATGAAAAATAATATTTTTCAAATGATTAGATGATGATTCTTGAGAATCCCTAAACCTTATGGGAAAAAGAGATGTGAAAAAACATGATCTCATAAATATTTTAAAACTCTATAGGAATTACTCATGAATAAGAAATGGAATATGAAAATTTAAAATAGGAAAGGGACATAGTGAGGTAAGTCAACTCATGAAAGAATTTGAAAACCTTAAAAATACATCTTGATACATTTAAATACCATAGCAAATGGAATTCAAGTAAAATCCAAAGATAGTGAACTTTTAGCCATGTATTTCCCTAGACATAGAGATAAAAATCCCCTTCATAATTTTACCTTTGATAAAATAGACATATGTTTCATTTGTGAGAAGAATAGTTATATTGAATAATGTGATTTACTCCCTACCATTAAGATTCATCTTTAAAAAAAAACCCAACATGAAGAGATTAATTATGTTTCATAAAAATAAGGAAACAAGGTTTCTTATAATCAATACCTAAATCAGTTTAATCTAAGAGATCTTACCAAACCATGGAATATTCCATGGTCTATTTTATAACCTCCACAATAATGGGGACCAAAATTTTGGCATCCAAAATAATGGATATCTCAAAAACCATCAATATCCCATCAAAACCAATAACCATAGATAACCAACAATAATGGGTACGTCAACTAATAGAGATGATTCCAAAATCAACATCAAGATTTTTTTTCTTGGTCCTTCTAACATGCCCCAATAAAATTGAACAAGTCAATTTTAAGTACTTGCTTAACCTATGAAAAACCCCAAGAATAGGAAGGTAACCCTTTCCTACAATGAAAATCAAGTAAAAATGGTTGGGATAAATGCCATAGATTATGATGATATTTAAATACATTTACCAAAAACCTTGATAGAACCTTCTTTCCCAACTATTACAAAAATACCTGATAAGAAGGAAGAGTAAGTTTCTCCTACTAAATAGCTGGAAAATGATGAAAATACTTAATAAAAGACTCTTCATGCTAACCTTCCACCAGTTTCATTTATATAAAGACTTAAGAAGGATACTTCACTTCAATAAATGTCACATAGAATTAAGTCTAAACTAATACAAGAACTTAAATGTCTAAGCATTGAAGTTTCATTATTAAAAGATATAAGACATTTCCCTAAAATTAACCAAGTCATCAAAGAGTTATGTGTAAAAATACCAGTTTAGAATAAAATATATCCTACAACTATTAAATTAGATGGTATGTTAGTTGATCTCTTGTCAATAAAATTTATTCCACCAAATGATGGAGACATAGGAAGTTCAATGATAAAAATATCAATCGAGACAAAAAATATACATAATGTTTTGGTAGGTTTGGTGGTTAATATTAATGTCATGACATTGATACATTTAAATCATTATCTTTGTCTAGCATGCAACTAACATACACTGTCTTACAAATGGATAATCAATCAATTATAGAACATGAGGGTGTTATAGAAGATGTTATGGTTATAATAGAATCATGGGAATATATTGTATATTTCATGATACTTAAACCAAGAAATTAAAAATATGGATACCCATTAATCTTGGGAAGAACTTGGATTTCCACTATAGTTGTACTCATAAACTGTAGGTTAGGAAACATGACAATTTGAAATGGACCCAATGCTAAGAATATTTCCTTCTATCCACCCATAAAATTTCCCATAAAGTCCCTTAATAACTTATGGTTAGATGATCCAGACATGATTGAGGATGTAAAAAACCTTTATTCCTTTATAGTAATCACTATCAAAGATCATGGAAATTAATTCATATATGGATTCAATAATTATGAGGAATAAAATTATCACCAGGTAATCCAACAAAGTATTTTTATTTGGGCACAAAGTCGCCAAGAACCCTTTCTAACAAAATTGCGTCACCCTTTGGAAAAATTCATCCCTCAAGGTAAGTCATTTTAAAAATATATTAAAACCTTTCACATGTTACAACCACACACTTCTGATTTGAACTCATTAATGAGTGAATACAAGGAATTTAAATTAATATATCTAGGCACTAAACATATTACAATTCAACTAGGAAAGATGTTTAATATAAATAGTTGGCTATTAGATGAGTAAGAGTCAAAATTATTTGAAATATTACACAAACATTAAAATTTATTTACATGGGAATACATTGACATAAAGGTAATTTATATTGAATTTTTCACTTGTTATATCTATACAAAAAATGTGAGACTAGTAATACAATCCCAATAAAGAATAAATATTATATTAAGAGACATAGTTAAAAATGAAATTAGATAATTTAGAAGTAAGGCTATTATATCCAATCTATGAGTCTACCCCATTAGTAATATTACCCAATAAAAATGGTAAATTTATGATTTATGTATACTATAGAGAACTCAGCAAAGCTACATGGAGAGATTATTTGCCTTTATCGTTAACTGATCAAGTCCTAGCTAATTTGGCTAGGAGGAAATATTTTTTTGTCTTGGATGGATTCAGTGTTTAAAAAAATAAAGTGGCACTAGAATACTAAGATAATACTACATTTACTTGTCTTTTGGGCAAATTTTCATATAGAGTCTTACCTTTTGGACTATGTAATACACCTACAACTTTTTATAGATAATTACTTGTAATTTTGTAGAACTAGCCAATTGATGTGTTAAAGTATATATGTTTGCTTTCACTATGTATGGAGAAATTTTTGAAGAATCCCTCCAAAATCTATACAAATTCATCACTATAAGTGAAATAACATTAGTTATCCTTATGTTACAAAAAATGTCTAATGTTGATTGATCAAGTGATTACTCTAAATCATCATACTTGGGATAAATGAATACAATTATATCTTTAAAAAATTAAATTTATTAAATCCCTCCCCCCCAAGAACCAAACAAACATTAAGAGTTTCCTAGGATGCAAAAGATACTATAGATGATTCATTAAAGACTTTGGTGTAATTACAACACCTACATTATCCCTATTTACAAATTAAAATGATTTCCTATGGACAATTTTTTTTTTTTTTTTTGAGGCAATCAACAATATAATTAATTTCTATCCAATACTTAGAGGACATAATCGGAAACTACCTTTTCACATTCATACTAATGCTTCCAACACTATAATAGTAGTAGTTCTTATAAAAATAATATAATGGTAAAATGTATGTTATATATAGTAAGAACTTAAATCTTACTAAAAATAATTATACGATCATTTAAAAATAATTTTATGTGTTTTTATTTATTCCATTAATTTTTTATCATTGTATTACTAGTTATAAGGTGTTCATGTATATAGATCACTCATTTATCAAGTACTTAATGAACAAACAAATATTAAGTGGATAAATTGCTATATGGTTATTACTTTTATAAACAATTTAATGTAAACATAATGAACAAAACTAGGATGGCTAATATGATTTAAGATTTTGTTTCTAGATTGAACACTAGAGGGGAAAGTGAACTAGTTAAAGATAATTTTCCATATGAATAATTATTTTCCATTTCAACATACTAACCTTGGCTTGAAAACATGGCCAATTATATTTATACAAGGATTTTCCCATTTTATTTCACAAACAATCAAAATAAAGGTCTAATTAGGGATATCTCAAAATTTAAATATCTTAATGGGATGTTGCTAATTTGGACTTGATTTTGTGTTTTGTAGGTGTGTGTGAAAATATAAAGTATATGTCATATAGATATATTTATATGATGAAAAAGAAGGAGATCATTATTCATCCCAAAATACTATTCATAAGGTCTTAGGTATTGGAGATTACTATCCTTCACTTTCATAAGTATGTAAACAACTATGCAAGACAATGTGACGAATGCCAAAATATGGAAAATCCAAAACTATCAAATAAAATTCCTCACCATCCTCAAGTGGTTTTTGAACCCTTTGAGAAGTGGGTATTATATTTAATTGGCCCCATTAATCTATTATCACAACAAGAAGATTACATATTAGTGTGCACTAACTATGTCACCAAATGGGCTAAAGTATAAGCCTTTACATATGCTAGATAAGATAATGTTACTGATTTTATTTATGACATAATTATTCAATGATTTGGATCACTTAGAGATATTTTTTTGAATCAAAGACTACAATTTTTATCCAAAATGATACAAAATTTCACTAAACATTATTAGGTCACCCACATGAAATAATGCTCTTATAATCCTAAATCCAATGGTCAAGTTAAATCCACTAACATGAAATTGGATAATATTCTAACCAATAT